>JAFEMH010007965.1:0-42500 GCA_022495995.1 Adenophora triphylla var. japonica | reverse complement strand
TATGAACAAAGAACAAAACTAAATGTATTCGCAATAAGAAAAGAAATTAAGGGCACTGCACAAAGCCAGAAGCTCGATCACCCCAATTATGAATATTAAACTTTAATTAAAAATATGAATTTTTTTATTAAAATCACAGGTTCGAAGCTATAGATTATCGGTAACTTGACATTTTTTATATTGTCTACAGGTGGAGGTGGAAGATGGTTTGTGGACAGCCAAGGCGAATCAAGAAAATTGATTCAGGCTCGCAGAAGTTATCATACATCGGACACATTTCGGAGCTTAAAGGATTACTATCCAACACCACCACCAAAATCTCGGCCACCACGTCATGGCCCAGTACAAAATCCTAATCCGCGTCCTCGTCCACCAAGATCACCACATCAGCATCACTAGGGAAGTTCGAACTCCTAGACGCAACGCCACATCCTCCGTCACCACACCACTGGCAGAAACTTTGAAATACAGTGGGGCAACGAAGGAGTTATTGTTCAATGATTTTAATGTTAGCTGACTAGTCAAATTTTTATAAGAATTACGGAGCATAATTTATTTGTTTGTATATATTGTTTGTACAGGATAAAATTGCACCATGACTATCTCATTTTAATTTAGAAAATAATTTCACTTCAATCGTACTAGTCAACTTCGGTAAATATTTTTTATAAGAAATATAATTTTTTTAAAGTATCAACATAAACCTGTTGACTATTGTTTTCTTTTAAAAAAATCAAATTAGAGATTGAATAACTCTACGCGTCTTTGATTGTTCTAAGTTGAATGTCTAAGTATCAACGTAACGCCTGCTACTCTCTCTACTTGAAAATGATATTCTCACTTTTTAATGATCAATCTAATAAACTTTGACAAATAATTCGTATCAATATAATCATTTTAATAAAATTTTGAAAAATATTTTTGTTAATATTTTTACGGTGTAAACAATAAAAAAAAATGCTATTTTATTTAGATAATTATTACTTCTGCATTTTTTTTTCAAAGTTCAATCAAATTGTTCAATCGAATTGAGAGAAAAGTAGTTTTTTCGTCCCTAAAGTACTTTAAATTTTACCTTTTTGTTCCTAAACAATTTTTTTTACCTTTTCATCCTTGACCTATCGTTTTAAGGATGATGTAGTCCCTCCAGTTAACGAGCGTTTAATAATCCGTTAAATCCACTTGAGCTGAGCTGGCACCAAGTTATCACCTTTTGTCCTACGTGGAGCTTACTAAGCAATTAAAACAATGATAGAATGTTTTTTTTTTTTTTTTTTTTTTTTAAAAAAAAATAAAAAAAATAAAAAAAATGATAGAATGTTTTGAATACATAAGGAGAGGAAAGTGTAAATTTTGAAATAATTATTTAAATTAAATAATAAATGATATTTTATCTTCCATTAATTTTATTTTAAGCACTCACTAATTTATTTTGTATATTATTTCACTAATTTATTTTGTATATTATTTTATGAAAACATTCATTAATAAACAAAATTTTCCTAATTAGAAATGAAAGTTAGGTCCGGGAGACGGCAGAGGAGGGAAGGAAAAGGTCCGGCGATGTTGGCATTGGAAAGGTCAACGGAGTAAACAGAGAAGCTGGTGGGGTTGCAGGCAATGCCTTTCCAGTAACAAGGAGTGTCGCTGCGGTTGTTTCAGGTGGAAAAAACGCCGTCGGGATCGTCGAAACTGTAACGACCCCCGAATTTTCACAAGAATAATAATACTTAATTGATAATAAATAAAACGACTACTAAAATCATAATTCAAACACTAACCATAATTTGAAATAACTTAAATGCGGATAACGCTAACAATTTCAGCGGCTAGTACAATCCACTAGCTCAACAAAATCCTTAAAGTCTTACAACTCTCAAATAACTGCAATAACTAACTAAAGAGACTAAAATGAAATAACCTAAACGATCCTTGAACTCCTTCTGAAGTGCTCCCGAACCGTTTCACACTCTTCCTATATGAAATCTGGATGAAAAGAAGATGAAAGGGTGAGCGAACAATGCCCAGTAAGTTCATATACAACCCCTCCGGTTACTAAGGAGGAGTTGACCTGAAGGAATATCAAACGATACAAATTTCAAATCACAATCGAAGACATAACGAAGCACAAATTCGAAATCATTATTTACCAAATCTCAAACCCAATGTCTTTCAAAATATAGACGGTTTCACAAACTGAGTTGACAAATATTTTGGAGTTCCAAATGATGACGAAATCGATTCAAATTGACTCGACTGATTTACTTAATTAAAACCGTCCCATACCAGTTTTAACTAACTAAACCATTCACAGATTATAAGGAAATTCAAAGGACTGATAAGCTGAACAAAATTGACTCGAATGATCTAGTTATCTACAACTGTCCCATACCAGCCGTATATAATCAAATCATTCACAGACATCATGATCACATAAGCGGTCCACTGACCTTATCAAACCAAAATCCCATAAAGGGAACAAAATTGACTCGACAGAGTCCTAAATAGTGTATCCGGAACACCCCACCACTAATTTATAGTGGTGTACTAAGTTTGCCCGAAGGCCAAATATCAAATATACCCGGCCGAAGCAGGTAGTATAACTTATTGATCATTGATGAAACACAAAATCATATCATATCAAAACTCATTTTTATACAGAATACGAACTTTCACAATAACAATAAAATTCCATATTTACGAAACCAAAAGATCGAATTAGCAAACGAATTAGCAAACGAATAACAAAAGATTAGCAAATAACGGTAAACGAGGGAGTCAAAACAAATACTGACGCGAGGTCAGCTTTTACGTATCAAAGGAACGTACATCGCCAAGAAATATGTGGAAGCCTAAATAATGAAACGGAGCGGAAATCAATTAACTTAAAGATGTATATATAATCCCTTACCTTAGCGTTGCTTAGTACTTCCAACAATGCTTCGCGCGCATGAATCTACAATCACGTAATAACACAACTTAGGCACAAGTAATCGTTTATTACTTCTTATGTACCTATTCTTACTTACTTTGGTTAACCTATGTGTTACTCTTTGGCTCATCTTAACTGGTTAACTAACTTTCCGTTTTAGGAAGCTTTCCTAATTTAGTAACTTCCTAATTTTAGAAACTTTCTTCTTATGGATCTTTCCTCTTGTGGAAACTTAGGTTCATTCTTTTCCATGAAAGTCTAACTCTTCGATAGCTTCCTAATTAAGGTACCTTTTCTCTTTTGGGTAACCTTCTATATTTGGAAAGTTTTCTTCTTCGAAAACTTCCTATTCTTGGAAACCTAACATTTTTAGACACCTAAATGTCTTTTAGTATTTCTCTTATTAAAAGTGTTAGTTTTATTACTTCCCATTTTAAATAATTTCCTAAAGGTCTTTTGACTTTTCATTACTCTCAAAAAGGTCCCTTTAAGTCTTCTTATTCCCAGTAAAGTCCCTTCAGTTTTCATAATTGCAAAAAAGTCCTTTAACTTTCAAATTTTACAAAGCAGTCCCTCAACTTTCAGATTTTTACCAAACAGTCCCTTGACTTTCAAAATTTACAGTTTAGTCCATAGTTTCCATATTTTACAGTTTGACATTGAAATATTTAATCAAAACAATTTTGTAAACAAGTTTTAACCTCAAAAATATTTACACAACACACACACACATATACGGCACACACCCAAGACACACACTTAACCCTAATTTCAATCATCATAAACCCTAGCATGCATATTAGATCCAACCTAAT
Organism: Adenophora triphylla var. japonica; assembly: GCA_022495995.1. Classification (NCBI taxonomy): domain Eukaryota; kingdom Viridiplantae; phylum Streptophyta; class Magnoliopsida; order Asterales; family Campanulaceae; genus Adenophora; species Adenophora triphylla. The sequence continues at coordinate 38,753 of JAFEMH010007965.1, read as the reverse complement.
TTTCTTAACATGCTTTCCAATCTTAATCAATATTAGGTTTTCAATTAATCAATGATCCGATCAATATAATGTCCTTAAATAAATTCTTAATTAATCAACAATATTCAAAATAAAAACCCCAATCTAATCTCAAGAGTTTCTAGGGTTTTCTAGGCTTTAAATTTAAGAACAAAAATTATTAGACGAAATGAAACCTTACCTTGGATGATACCACAATTGCTTCTTTCTCTTTTCCTTCTTCCAAGTCACAGCAATTTCTCTTTCTTTTTCTCTCAATCCCACGTGTTAGGACCTAACTCTGATCAAAGTCTTTGTTAGTTGGTTTTGATAAAGGAATATATATACAGAACAGGGTTTATATCAAAAGAGAAAATCTGTCATATTCATCTTTCAGTTTATCTGACAGCTGTGAGTCTGACAGTTATGATTCTCTCTTATACATTGGTTACATTCAATCAATAACATGAATCATATTCCCTCTCTTAGCTATCAAGATCATCAAGTGCATCTCAGTCCTTATTAGAGAACATCTCTGATAGCTAAGCCTTGTTATGATCTGACAGCTATGACTTCATTCCCTCGCAAGCCATCACTCTGTCTCATTCTCTGCTACCACAATCTCAACCAAGATGGAACCTGGATCTTCACAGCTGTCAAGTTCACCATTGAAGACCATTGAAGACCATTGAAGACCTTCTGGAAGCTCTCAGCTCAAGCCAGCTCATGAAGACCTGCAAGTGGACAAGTGGGGCAAAGACCAGTCAAGGCTCATTAATGAAGCTGCAACAGTCATATTCCAACGGCTACATTGAAGGGTATAAATAGAGGAGTGAATCCTCTACACAAAAAACTCTTGAAAAATACTCTTTTTCACAGTCCATAAACCTCTCCCTTACATCCCTACACACAAATCCCTACACTCCAATCCCTACCCTTCAAACACTTTTCCAAACCAAAAACCTTCAGCCTGAAACCCCTGTTTCAACAACAAACAACCCTAGTGTGTTAATTCACAAATTCCAAATCCTAAGACTGTACTTTAGGTGTAGAAATAATTTGTAAACACTCAAGACTGTTTCTTGAGTGTATTAGTTGTTTTTGTAAAATCTTGAGACTGTACTTCATGTTGTAAAAGCACTTAAGACTGTACTTTAAGTGTATCCCTAGTTGACTGTACTAATTAGGAAGAGGAAGTTCAAGGAACTTGCCTTATCAATCATTTGTAATTCTTGTTGATTAAGATTATAATAAAATTGATCTCACTTGTCAAGATTGACAGTGGGGGTGGATGTAGGAGGAGTGAACTCTGAACCACTTTAAATTTTATGTGTTATTATATTTCTGCAAACACATTCACACACTTGCATTATTTCTTTGTGTTCTTTGTCCTATCATTATTTCAAGCTTCACTTATTCCGCTGCACAATTCAACAAACATCTGACAGCTAAGTCATACCATAGCTGTCTGATCATCTGCATATCAAACAAGGGCCTTTCAATTGGTATCAAAGCTTGTCTTCACATTCAAAAGTCTAACAACTTGTGAAGGATCCTCTTCAAACCCACCATGCCTCAACCAAGGAGAAATACATCCCACACATTGATGACTGTGGATCTTTTGAGATCTATGCATCAAAAATAAAAACATACCTTGATGCAAACAGTATATGGAATTGGTATGTTCTAGAGAATGAAGTGTCCTACCCAACTCAAATTTGTATTGATGGAGGACCTAGTAAGATCAAATCCCCAGAAACATGGTCTGAATCTGAAAAGCAATTAATCAGTGCAAACTTAAAAGTCAAAAACATTCTTCAAAAGAGTGTAAATGACTCACTAGCACAAGAAACTGCTAAGGAACCAAATGCCAGATCAGCATGGACCCTCATTCAAACTAAGTTCACTAAACACACCAGTGTCAGGACACAAAATTTGTATAACTTGCTTAGGCAATTAGACAACTTCAAGTTCTATCCTGGAGAAAAAGTGAGTCTTTGCTCAACCAAGGTTTGAAAACCTTGTTAGATCTATTTGCGACCATGGAAAAACATTTGAACAACAAGATCTCGCCTCAAGATATATTCTAATCTCCCTCAAGAATATGAAAAGGTAGCATTACCTATTAGAGAAGGATCGAATGGAGCACAATGACAGTTGAACAAGATTTTGGAAAGCTTGAAGCTTATGAACTGGAAGGTATGATAAAAATTCAACCGGTTCCTACCATTTCACAAACTTTAGCCTTAATCGCTCAAGAAAGCGTCCACAAACCAATCACTCACCAAGACATTGAGACCATTGTCAACAATGCCCTTCAAAAGATAAACATCGGCTCCAAACACTCGCCAAACAGATCTCTCAAGAAGACATTCCAAGTCTCATATCCATGTACATCGAGAAATGCCATGAAATTTCAAAAGAAATCTTTTGACAAAAAATACAACCCTTCCACATCTAATTCTCAACAAGACGGCTACAAGAAGACAATTGATTGCTTCAACTGTGGAAAGCAAGGACATTATTCATCCGATTGTCCCGAACCAAGGAAACCTAGGGACAATCGGACGGCTAAGAAATTGACTTACTCAAAAGAGATCATTCACAGTTCAGGTGCAAGCTGCTTCAATTGTTCCAAAAATAAAAATGACAAAAACAAGGAGCAAGTTATGATAGCGATTCATCAAAATTCGATGATGAAGAGTATGTGTCAAGTGATGATTCTTACAATGAAGGAGAAGAGGCCATGCTATGCCTTATAGGCGAAGATGAGAAGATGAGGAAGAATCGGACCATGAGGAAGAAATGGAAGCACTTGCTGCTGCAGATGAACTGAAAGAGGTACATGATTTTAACTCTTTAAATATTGATGGTTTCAAACAATTAGTCTGCACTCTTTTAATTCAAACCAAAAAACAAAAAACTAGCTTTGCTTCACTGGTCAAGGAGAACCTTTCCCAAACCTCAATCATTGACACCCTCACAAAAACCAATTCTGAGCTTGAGAAAGCCTGTCAAGGGCTAAGAGATCAATGCTTCAGGCTTGAAAAACAAAACATGGATCTGACAGCTGAGGCATCCAGTACTCAAGAAAACTGTCAAAGACTCATAATTCTTGAAAAAGAAAATGAAGCTCTTAAAAAGAAAATAGATTCATGGAACATGTCAAGCAAAGCATTATCCCTTTTCATCTACACCCAAAGACGTCCCAGTGACAAAACAGGGATTGGTGCTGATGATCATACACAAAAGGTGTACACTCCTCCCCTTTGGTGAAAAGGCCATTGAAAAAATGGTTCTAGAAAATCTAAGCTCGGGCAAACTATCAAGTTCAAACCTATCCTGTTCAAACCAAAGGAAAATCAAAGGAAATCTTGATTGGTCCTAGTCAGTCAAAGGAAGGACCAAGTAAAATTCAAGGAAGCAAGTATATTTGGGTTCAAAAAGGGGCCAATATACAAGAAGAAGTCAAGCTGCAAAATTGTGCTAGTCAGTCAAGTCCTAACAGACAGCCAAGGTTTGACAGACAGCCAAGGCCTGACAGACAGCCAAGGCCTGACAGACAACCAAAACCTTCCAAACAACAAAGAACCCCAAGGCAACAAAGATTCTATAACAAACATAGATACACCAAACAACAAAAACCTCAATGGCAATACTCAAATGGAAGAAGTCATGCAAGTCAAAATGACTCTCCCAGATCATCCTATTCAAATAACTTTCAGTTTCAACCCCAATATAACCACCCAAATCACTTCTTCAATCCATCCCAATCCACTGTCCTTACACCTTACATGATGCAAATCATGTCATATTACCATACCCTAAACCAGTTCTTCAAAAAGGGATCAATGAACAAAGCTAGGATTCCAAAGAAAAACTAATCCTTTGGACCCAAAAGAATAAAAAGGGGTACCATAAAATTTACATTATATTTTGCAGGTACCTAGGAAAGGACTCTGGTATTTAGATAGTGGTTGTAGTAGACATATGACCTTCAATAAAGACTGGTTGCAACAATATTCCCCTAAAAATGGTCCAAATGTAACCTTTGGTGATAATTCCCAAGCTAAGGTCAAAGGATCAGGAAATCTTATTACAAAAGATATCATTTTTACAAATGTGTCTTATGTAGAGGGTCTTAAACACAATTTGATTAGCATCAGTCAAATCTGTGATAAGGGATATCATGTTGTTTGCACTAAGGATAAATGTACTGTTAAAGATAAAAGCAATAAAGTCATTCTGACTGGATCAAGAAAAGGAAATCTCTATTGCTTAAACTTAGAGATTGTGGAATCCTCAAATGCTCACTGCCTTCTGTCTTTTAGTCAATCTGATATGTCATGGCTTTGGCACAAAAGATTGGCTCACCTTAACCATAAAACCATCTCCAAGCTTGCAAATTCAAATCTAGTCAGAGGTCTTCCAAAGATCCCATTCAAGAAGGACAAACTTTGCAAAGCATGCCAATGTGGGAAGCAAAAGAGATCTTCATTCAAGCCCAAGACCAGATTGGACACCTCAAGACCTATTGAACTACTTCATATGGATCTCTTTGGACCCATAAGGACTAGATCTTTAGGAGGAAAGAGATACTCCCTAGTTGTGGTTGATGACTACACCAGATTCACTTGGATCATTCTTCTTGAATCCAAAAGTGACACCCTTAGCCAGTATCGACAAAGCTGTTCAATAAAATTCAAAATCAAAAGGGACTTCCATTGTCAAGATCGAGATACCGATCATGGAAAGGAATTTGAGAACACGGAGTAGAAGAATATTGTGATTCAAAAGGTATTGATCACAATTTTTCAGCCCCAAGAACACCCCAATAAAATGGTGTTCTTTGAAAGGAAGAACGAGAACAATTTGTGAGGCGGCAAGAACAATGCGTCGAACACAATCTCCCAAAGTATTTTTGGGGTGAAGGCATCACTGCTGTGTATGTTCAAAATAAAACACTAATCAACAAATTCCATAAGAAGACTCCATATGAATTATGGAATGACAAAGTTCCTACCATTTCCTACTTTCACAGTTTTGGAAGTAGATGCTTCATTCACAACAATGGCAAGAACAATTTGGACAAATTTGACTCCAAATGTGATGAAGGAATCTTTCTTGGATACTCTAACACAAGCAAAGCTTATAGAGTCTACAACAAAAGAAGACTTGTTGTGGAAGAATCAATTCATGTTGACTTTGATGAAAACAATGATCAAAGTGTAACTGAATTGTGTGATTTTGATGAAGGTTTGGGAAACCTAGATAATCTCCCTGAAGCATCTCCCATTCTTGACTCAACTGTTCTCCATCATGAACAAGATTCATCAAATCTTCCATACATGGTTCAAAAAAATTCATCTGACAGCCATCCTGTGCCAGACAGCCATGACCAATCCCACTCCCATCATCAACCAATCCAGCCAACCAAATCAACAGCAATCACTCCCACTTCCAATCCAATTGATAAGGAAGAGAATATTTAAATAAATTGTCATCCCTTGACTGACATCTCCCAAAACTCTTCCTTAGCTGACAGCCAACCCTTAGCTGACAGCCATCCAAATTCTTCATGTAATCCATCTACTAGCCACCTTCCATCTCCATTCAATAATCCTCTTTCTCCTCCCAAAACCTATGATGAATCCACCATTACTCACATCATTCCACCCAATAAAGACCTTTACATCAGCCTTCAAATTGATAAAACCCCAGTTCCAGACAACATTCCTTTTCTCATGAGTGCATTCATATCCCAAGTGGAACCAAAGAAAATAAATGAAGCACTCCAAGATGCTGACTGGATAGAAGCCATGGAGGAAGAATTAGAGCAGTTTGAAAGGAACAAAGTGTGGCAACTTGTACCTAAACCAAGAAACCAAACTGTCATTGGAACAAGATGGGTTTTTAAAAATAAGATGAATGAAGAAGGTGTTGTAGTAAGAAACAAAGCTAGACTGGTTTCTCTAGGATACAGACAAGAAGAAGGTATTGACTATGATGAGACTTTTGCACCTGTTGCAAGACTGGAAGCTATAAGGCTATTCCTTGCCTATGCTTCATTCAAGAAGATGAAAGTATTCCAGATGGATGTCAAGAGTGCATTTCTGAATGGAGTCTTAAATGAAAAGGTTTTTGTATCTCAACCCCCTGGTTTTGAGCACCCAAAGTTTCCTGATCATGTATACAAATTGGACAAAGCATTGTATGGGCTTAAACAAGCACCAAGAGCTTGGTATGATACCATATCTAGATATCTCCTTGGCAAAGGATTTACCAAGGGCCATATTGATAACACTTTGTTTATCAAGAAATATGGAGATGATCAGTTGCTCATCCAAGTCTATGTTGATGACATCATTTTTGGTTCATCAAATGAGGACTTGTGCACTGAATTTGGAGATATTATGAAAGACCAGTTTGAAATGAGTATGATTGGTGAGCTTACTTTCTTCTTAGGTCTTCAAGTCAAGCAAATGAAGGAAGGAATCTTCATAAACCAAGCTAAATACACAAGGGATATGATCAAGAAGTTTAACATGCAAACTGCTTCCCCTGCCAAAACCCCCTTGTCAACCATAACCAAACTCCATGCTGATCCAGATGGTCAAACTGTAAATCCAACACTTTACAGAAGTTACATTGGATCTCTCCTTTATGTAACAACTTCAAGACCTGACATTATGTTTAGTGTCTGTCTCTGTGCTAGATTTCAAGCAAATCCCAAGGAATCTCATCTCTCTGGCTGTCAAGAGAATTTTGAGATATCTCAAAGAAACCCACGATTTTGGCTTGTGGTATCCCACTAAATCCCCATTCTCTCTAATTGGATTCACTGACTCTGACTATGCTGGATGCAATCTAGATAGTAAATCCACAAGTGGTGGATGCCAGTTTATTGGATCAAGAATTATTTCATGGTCAAGCAAAAAGCAAATCTCAGTAGCCACCTCAGGTGAAGCCGAGTATATTCTTTGCGGCTTGTGTTGTTCTCAAATTCTCTATCTTAAAAGTCAACTTCAAGACTTTGGAATTGAATTATCCAACATTCCCATCTTACGTGACAACTCAAGTACTATTGCCATGACGAGAAAACCTGTCCAACACTCAAAAACAAAGCATATTGAGGTCGACATCATTTCATCGAGACCATGTTGAAAAAGGGAAGACAAACCTTGCAAAAGTTTGTGCTGAGGATAATGTCTCTGATATTCTTACTAAAGCAATGGATGAAAAGAGATTTGAGCTGTTAAGAGCTATGCTTGGAATGATAAATATGCCAAAATAAAGAGTTGTTCTTCATAAATAAAAAGGAGGATTACATTCAGAGCAATGCTGTCACAATGAAGCCTGACAGCTATTCCCTCAAAAATATCCCTGATAGCCATCCACTGATAGTTATCTATGCAAAAGTCATGAAAAACAAAAACAAAAAACAAAAACATAAAACAAACCATGAAATCCCTCTCTCTTTCATCTGCATTCACTCACCAAAAACTTCCTTAAAACCAAACAATCTCCAGAACCAGCTCTCCTCTTCAAATCTTCACCTTAGCTGTCAGACATTCTTAGGGAATGTCACTGTTTCTCCAGATCCTCCTCCAGCACTCATTCCTTTACACCTTGCCTCCTGTGTAGACTGCAAGGTCTGATGATACCTTTGCAACCATACTGGGTGCCTCTCCAGGAAGGGATCAATTGATGTGACTGAATATTGAAGAGAAGGACTTGCTCTCCTTGGCCACCATTCTTCAACTGCATCATAAGGTTGATGTAAACCCTCCATTGGTGTCACAAAGCTGAAATCTCCAGAATAAGATCCATTCCCAGCAACTACAAGTGGTTGGCTAGCTCTTGACTCTTCTCTCTCCACAGCTGGAACTCTGGCAGGGCTAAAACAACCAATAACCTGGTTGAATAGGTATGATATTGTTGAAGAAGGAGATACATGCACTCCAGCAAAGTTATCACCTCTCCCCTCTAAAAATCGAACCCCTGGAGAGAGTGAATCCCTGCTCACAGGAGTATACAGCTTCTCTGGCTCAACCTTCTTCTTGACAGCTAAGCCCCTCTCCATAGCTGTCTGAGCCCTATCTTGCTTAACCAATTCCCCCAATGTATAAACCCTCTTTACCTTACTTTTTTCCTTACTGGACTCACCCTGATCAACCTTGATAGTCTTTCCAAAAAGCCTTATTCCCTCTCCCTCTCTACTGTCAATTTTCTCTCTGACAGCTACCTCCTTGACACCATAGTCCTGATCTACTCTCACTCTCTTGTTCTTACCTCTATCACTCACTCCCTCTGAACTTTCAACTACATTGAAGGACTCTCTCTCTATCTCCATTTCATCCCCCCTCAAATCATCCTCACAATTCTTCCCAAAAACCAACTATTTTGCTGTTTGAGCCATATTTTTGGGATTAAACTTTGAGGAAAATCTACCCATTTGTGTTTATAAAACAATCTGAATAAGTTTCCTCTGAAATTGTCATTGTTTTATAGGCAAGTTTCCCCATAGCTATCTCAGACAGCCATCATCATTCAAACTAGACTTAACTGTCAAAGTTGTTTCTACAACTAGGTTAAAGCAACTTTTTTGGTGATTTGATCGTGTTAATTGCTCACAATTGTCACTTTCTTAGCCATCTCTTCACCTGCAAAATTCTTGAAAAAGAGAATGTTCTTCTTGTGCTCTGTGGAAGTTAATGCCTCAACGTGGGGAAGGGCAAAAATCACTGTTCATATGAACAGTTACTAAACTTTGAAACCCCCAATGCCCATTAAAACCCACTCTCCACTCATTATTTGCCTCTCTCCTTTCGTAATCACCAAACCCTCTGTTTAAAATTCATCTCTTTCCTTCACTAATCCTCCAACGTATTCCTTCAACCCTAATTCTTTTAACCATCAATGGCAGCATCAAAAGCAAGTTACCCATATGCTCACAGTTATTTCATTAAACCTAGCTTCTATGATTCTGAAGTTGGGATACTCATCAAAGAACTTCTTGAGGTCAATGAATTGCTTAATTTCATGGGAGCCAGACCTCCAATTTATGAAGAACTGTGCAGAGAAATTTACCTTGTGGGAAAGAGGAACAAGGAAAACAATTCAATAACTGCCACCATAGACAATGTTGAGATAACCATTACTCAAGAAATGGTCAGTGAAGTCTATGGGATCCCAAACAAAGAAGATCTTTGTGAAAAATATATGGGATAGAGGGTCAGATAGATTGAAGACTGTATATGAGAAATTCTTTGGGGTTAATGTTCATGACTTCAAGAGTGTACAGGACAAGGCAATGGTGAAGGACAAAGCTGATATTTTCAAATCAACTCTTATGGATGTGGTCAACAAAGCCATTGATGGCAAGCAATCTTCATTTGATCAAATGGGATCAAATGAATGGAAGCAAATGCTGAGCCTAATGACCAAAGACACAAACTGGTGCATTGTTCTTCTCCACAACTTCCGACTTGCGGCCTCAACCTCCACTCTAAAATTCAAGAAGCAAGGTGGAAAGATGCAACTTGATTCATGAGTGGAATTCTTGAAGTCCTAATTCCTAAGCTCAATCCTCCTCTACACAAGAAATGGTGAAGGCGTGAAGGCATCGGAGACAAAGTGCTTCAATGAAAGAACCTTTGTATTAAAACAAAAAGAAAGGAGGCTGTGATGAGGAATTTGGAGATGATGTAAGCACTAGTAGCTTTATTGAAACTCAAGAAAAATTGCAAGAAGAAACAAGAAAGAAGATTGAACACTTTGGAAGGACTTGATAGCATTGGCTACAAGTAGGAGAATAAAGAGGGTGTACAATCCAATGTGAAGAAGACAGGATTGTTGAAAAAGGCTGTGGTATCTCATGGCAATAAAGGCAAAAACAAGGATGTTCATGAAGGCGATAGTGAAAGAACCTTCTCGGCGGCCATGATAAGGATAATGAAGAAAGGGATGTTGTTGACGGTCATGGGGTTGACACCATGGGTCAAGTTAATGGTGATGATAACATAGACCCTCAAGAGCTTCGGCGGCCATTGACTTATACAAGCGTGCACAAAGGCAAACAACCTGCGACGGTTATCCCTAACAGCGGGCGGCCACCGGATCAAGGTACAATCCTCCTTATCCATTCCTTCTAAATCTTTGCCAAAGAAAAGAAAACACGAAAAAAAAGTACCCAAGGCCAAGAAAACCAAAATAAATACCCCTTCCCTTTCTCCAAAATCCACTCTTGTCGGTCAAGAGTGGACAAGTCATCCACACCTAGCTCGGGTCATCGATCGGCCATAGAAGCTATCCTTAACCTCAAAGAACAATCGAGAAGTAACCTTTAAGGGGGAACAACGATGAAAATATCCCCTCTACCCAACCTCAACGGTTAGCCAAAATCTTAAGAGCCATTGATGCTATTGAGTTGAATGGGAACCACGATCTTGAAAAATTTGCTCTCATTTTTCTTGATGATGTTCTAAGTAAAGAGGAGACGATGATAGCCATAGATGAGCTCGGGTCTAGGTTTATCAAGAAAAGAAGTGGACCGGGAGAGTCATCCGGTAATCCAAAGGTGACGGCTATGGATGTAGATATCCAAACCATCCCTTCTATACGAGGCCGAGCTTGTGAATGAACACACGGCTGTTGAAATTGATAGGGGGAATCTGATAAGACTACGAGGTTATTCAAAGTCTCAAAAAGGTTGGAGTTGAAATTGATCCCAATCTTGTCTCAAAGGGAGAAACAATCCTAAATACATGCAAGGGACTTGTGTTTGATGGAACCCTAGAAAATGAGGCAGTCCTTGTAACTATTCTTGAGCAAAAGTTGACCAAGGGAGAAGTCAGGGCAGCCTTAAACCTCCTAAAATCCCAATTTCGTTATGATCTCCTCAGCAAGGTCTTGGTCAATCATCTGTCTCAATCCCAACTTTTTCAACCTATGCCTCTGCTCCTTCCAAGCCAATTTCTCCAATCCCTGAGAATGAATCTGTTGAAGCCTCCCCTCAGAGTCCAATCCTAGCTGGACAAGGTCAAGATATGTCTGACAGTAATCCCATCCCTAACAGTCCTAACAGCCCTCCAAGCCATTCCATTCCTCCCACTCAAAATCAAGCCTACCTTCCCAAGAAAGAACCTTGGATGCTTAGCTATGGCATTGATTTTTCTATTTCTTCCATCAAGGCAGCAAGGACAAGGTTAGCCCATGTAAATCATATCCCAGAAATTGTAAACCCATTTACCTATCCAAAATCCTGGGAACTGTCAAGAAATGGTTTGATTATGGTGGCAAGAAATCTTGCAGGATTAGTATTCTTTGCCTATGAAGAGTGGAAAGTGTCAAGGACTTCATCAACCTCCAATTTTGTTCACCAAATCCCATCACTCCCAATACACTTATTGATTGGGAAATTCTCTTCAGCCAACTTCTCTCACCATCACACAATTCTTGTCTCTTTATGCCAAAAGGTCTAGTTTTCACCTTGTGCATTGAGCTTGCAAAATCATTCTTTCTCTCTCTGTTTGAACAAAAGTGTGACCTTATGCTTTTGATAAGCAAAATTGTCAATATCTTTCCCCCAACCCTAAATCCAGGCATTGAGCCCTATCTTTCACCCTTCATCTCTGTTGATCCAATTCTCTTCAACTCTCCCAATGAAAACTCTCACTTCATGAAATTGATCTCTATTCCTGAGATCAAAGAGTTCAGAGAATCCATAGCTGTCAGCCAAAGCAGGGCCAATAATGTTATTGATCTTTCCTCAGACTCTGAAGTGATGATGATGATGATGATCCTTCAAGCCCAGATCAAGACTCTCCCAAAATAATTCCATCTTCTACCATTTCCAACCCTCCTCAACAATCCTTTCATATGCCTGTTCCTCAAGCCCCAGTTCTTATGTCCCCTGTTCCTCAACCAGATCCATCCCAAGTGCCCAAGAAAAGCAAGAAAGCAAGGAACAAGAAGAAGCATTTGTGGGGCACAATGAGAATAAGAAATGATCAGATGCCTCTTACAAGGGCCCAACTGAAAGCAAAGGAAGATAAGTTCTTCAAATATGATGAGAGGATGACTTGGGAATGGAACAATGAGTTCTATTACAGAGGAGTTGAACCAGAAATGAGAAGAGAGCTGGAGGAAGAAAGAAATGAGCTCCTTTCAGCAAGGCAAGAAAGAGAAGAATTCTATGATCAACTGGCTGATGACTGAATTGTATTATGTTGGAACATTTTTTTGTGGTTGAAACAATCTATTTTGTTTGGTTTTGTTTTTATGGCTGTAATATGTGAACTTCTCTCATCTTGAGATCAAATCCAAGTATTTCAATCTCATTCTGATTACTTGTGCATGATATGAATCCCTGAATTATTTCTTTCATTAGTATTTCTCTTATCATTAACTGTGAAGACATGTTCTAAATAGATCTTCCTTTACCAAAAAGGGGGAAATTGTTAGGACCTAACTCTGATCAAAGTCTTTGTTAGTTGGTTTTGATAAAGGAATATATATATAGAACAGGGTTTATATCAAAAGAGGAAATCTGTCATATTCATCTTTCAGTTTATCTGACAGCTGTGAGTCTGACAGTTATGATTCTCTCTTATACATTGGTTACATTCAATCAATAACATGAATCATATTCCCTCTCTTAGCTATCAAGATCATCAAGTGCATCTCAGTCCTTATTAGAGAACATCTCTGATAGCTAAGCCTTGTTATGATCTGACAGCTATGACTTCATTCCCTCAGACAGCCATCACTCTGTCTCATTCTCTGCTACCACAATCTCAACCAAGATGGAACCTGGATCTTCACAGCTGTCAAGTTCACCATTGAAGACCATTGAAGACCATTGAAGACCTTCTGGAAGCTCTCAGCTCAAGCCAGCTCATGAAGACCTGCAAGTGGACAAGTGGGGCAAAGACCAGTCAAGGCTCATTAATGAAGCTACAACAGTCATATTCCAACGGCTACATTGAAGGGTATAAATAGAGGAGTGAATCCTCTACACAAAAAACTCTTGAAAAATACTCTTTTTCACAGTCCATAAACCTCTCCCTTACATCCCTACACACAAATCCCTACACTTCAATCCCTACCCTTCAAACACTTTTCCAAACCAAAAACCTTCAGCCTGAAACCCCTGTTTCAACAACAAACAACCCTAGTGTGTTAATTCACAAATTCCAAATCCTAAGACTGTACTTTAGGTGTAGAAATAATTTGTAAACACTCAAGACTGTTTCTTGAGTGTATTAGTTGTTTTTGTAAAATCTTGAGACTGTACTTCAAGTTGTAAAAGCACTTAAGACTGTACTTTAAGTGTATCCCTAGTTGACTGTACTAATTAGGAAGAGGAAGTTCAAGGAACTTGCCTTATCAATCATTTGTAATTCTTGTTGATTAAGATTATAATAAAATTGATCTCACTTGTCAAGATTGACAGTGGGGGTGGATGTAGGAGGAGTGAACTATGAACCACTTTAAATTCTCTGTGTTATTATATTTCTGCAAACACATTCACACACTTGCATTATTTATTTGTGTTCTTTGTCCTATCATTATTTCAAGCTTCACTTATTCCGCTGCACAATTCAACAAACATCTGACAGCTAAGTCATACCATAGATGTATGATCATCTGCATATCAAACAAGGGCCTTTCACCACGGTTTCTTTCTCTTTCTCTTGGCACATGTGCCGCCTCTCTCTCTATTTCTTTGTTTAATTGATTTAATTAATGAAGGTTATCAGGTGAAGAAAGAATTTATATATGTAGGTTTTCTAATCCTAGTCTAATTAGATTTTTTAAGCCCACAAGTTACTCAAGCCCAATTAAAACAAGCCCAAATTTCTAGTCCAATAATAACTCAAGTCCATTATTTTCAATCCTTTTATTACAAGAAATAACTAATAATTTAATTAAAGAAGCAATTAATTAAAGAAGCTTTTATTAAAAAAACAATTATTTTAATTAATAAAATAAAAGGGTAAATTCGGGTTATTACAGAAATCGAGTTTGATTCTTTGTAAGTAGAGACCCTCTTGGTTTAAGGAGAGAGTGAAAAGGGCAGCAAGCAGAGAGAAAGAAGAGGAGAAGAAGGAAAGGGATAATCACTGTTGACATTGTTGTAGGTCTTTCGTTGTTAGTTTTGAAAATGGGATGAAGGAGGAGAAGAACGAGTTGACCGTAAAAATGGGTAGGGTGGAGAGAGAAAGTGTGGGGGGTGTGAGTGTTTTGATTTTTATTAGATTTTGCCCCCCTATAATTTACAGAAATACCAACATAACCTCAGTTGTATGCCACATAAGCAAAAATGTCATATCACTATGACACATCAGCGAATTTAATGGATTATTAAACACCCGTTAATTGGAGGGACTACATCATCCTTAAAACGATAGGTCAAGGATGAAAAGGTAAAAAAAATTGTTTAGGAACATAAAGTAAAACTTAAAGTACTTTAGGGACGAAAATGGTACTTTTCTCATCGAATCGAATTGATACTAAAAGAATGAGATTTCTTTTTCTTTTCTTTTTTCGAGATGAAGTGAGAAAAGTCCTCAGCTTGGTCTTCTGTTATTTATGATTGTGCTAGTTCAAGCTAGTATTAAATCAAATTGCGACTCTTGATATTCTTCTTTTCTTACGTAGACATTTTGGCAGTATTCCTTATACTTTGCATTTATTCTTTCGCACACAAGAAATGAAACAATAATCAAACTCAACAAATTCCAGCCATGCCATGGCCAACATTTTCAGAGCAAGGCTAGTCGCCGTGACGCTGCTAATCTTTCTCACACTTGGTGGTGTTCAAAATAGTTTCGCCTCAGGGGAGATGGGCAAATGTCGGAAGTTACTGCGAAGATCGTCAGGACCAATATATCCGCCACCACAACATGGCCCAATCCAAGATCCTAATCCACGTCCATGTTCGCCTGCACAACATCGCTTCTGAGCAGAAATCCTTCTCGCGGTCATCCATTGCAACCACCAGTACCAGGAAAATATAGTTATTCTTATACACCGGATATCATTTGCATCACTCCTTGCTTGTTATAAGACGTAATATCTGATTTATGTATATATGGATGTATATCAATGTATATTTGGATAGGAGTATATAATTAGTCTGTGATTGATAAAATGTAATCCCATAAGTTTAGGCTAATATTGAGAGTCCATGTATAGCTAGTATCCTTGGTCTATAATTTGTAAGTACTGCCTCTATTTTGAATAAGAGAGAAAAGATTTTTCCAGCGCCTCTTTCTTCTCCACTGGCTTGCCGTGTTTTCTCTCTACATGGTATCAGTCTAATCTTCCGATCCAGAGTTTAGACTTCCCTCTTTCTTCTCCATCATGTCAACTGGTGAGAATACCCCTAATTCTGGTGTTTCTAACACCATGCATCACACTCCCTCTTCCAATGTTCTTCCTGTCTTCTATAACCCTAACGCAATCATGGGTCAAACCTTCTTAACCAAGGACAATTATGTGAATTGGAGTACCCTCTTCAAAACACTTCTACGCACACACAAACTTCTGTTTGTCATCGATCCGCAGCAACCTCCTGCAACTCTTGCCGATGGCAAAGAAAATCCGGATCATGCCCTATGGAAATCAGGTACAGACCTCGTTTGTGGCTGGATTAAAATCTTGTTACCCCCGCTATTCAGCCCTATCGAATTCATGTGACACCGCTCCGGCGGCTGGGCGGTTTTAGACAAGAAGTTTGGTGCTACCGCTCTTGGATCGACACATTAAAGGAGAAACTTCATGATCTCATGAAATCTGCAGAGACCTCAATCGCAGATTATCTTCTTAGTGCTTCACAAATTGCGAGATGCTCTTCTTGCGGGTAATCTAGTTGATGATGCGGTACTTATCCGAGCGTATTCTTGGGGGTCTTGGCCAAGAATACAAGGAGTTTCTTACCTCTACAGCCGCCATCCACGCTCGTAATCCCTTACTTTGGACGAGTTGGGTGATTTACTTCTCAAGGAAGAAATGTTACTCCGAAGTTTTACGCTCCGTCACAACAGGCTGCGGCGTTGGCGGCTGAAAAAGCTAGCGACTCCGTCCCTCTGCTCTTTTTGTGGAAAACCGTGGTGGAGGTGGTCAGCACCGCGGGAATGGTCAAAGGAG
This sequence comes from Adenophora triphylla var. japonica, assembly GCA_022495995.1. Lineage (NCBI taxonomy): Eukaryota > Viridiplantae > Streptophyta > Magnoliopsida > Asterales > Campanulaceae > Adenophora > Adenophora triphylla. The sequence continues at coordinate 22,601 of JAFEMH010007965.1, read as the reverse complement.
AAATCGTGGTAATGGAAATCGGCAGAATAGGGGCAATGAAAATCGTGGGCAGTGGAACGGACCTTGGAATAACAACAACAATAATGGGTATGGCAGAGGTAATGGTCAATCTCGTGGCCGTGGTGGTTCGAGAGGTGCACAAAATCGTGGGGGTTCCTCCAGAAACAATGGTGATGGGATTTTACCAAATCCTGATGTCACATGTCAGTTATGCTTCCGTCATGGCCATAGTGGACGGGAATGTCAAAGTTTCGCTGCATATTTCGCTCACAGGGATCCTTATATTCTTGATTCGGGTGCCATTAATCATATGACTGCGGACCCGGCTTCATTCTCCGAGTCTTATCAATACACAGGTAATGATGTAGTTACTGTTGGTGATGGCACTAAGTTAAATATTTCCCGCGTTGGTAGTTCTTCTGTCCATAGCAACAATCGTTCTTTTCATCTTCGTAACATGTTGTTTGTTCCTAAAATTCATAGACCACTATTATCCATTCGTCAGTTTTCTAAGGATAATAACTGTTTCTTTGAACTTGACTCTTGTGGTTTTCGTGTTAAGGACAATCAGACGAAGGAGATTCTTATTTCTGGCAGTAATTATGGTGGGCTTTACAAGCTTTCTTTCAATTCAAAGTCTTCCAATAGTCCTGTTGCACTTCTTGGAGAACGAACAAGTCAAGATACCTGGCATGCTCGCTTGGGTCATCCTTCCACTCCAGTTTTCAAAGTTTTGTGTCAACAAGTTAATTTACCTTTAAATAGTAGATTTGATAAACATCATTGTTATCATTGGTGTCCGTTAGGGAAGTCTAGTCAACGGTCTTTCTATTCTAGTACCTTTAATGCTTTACATCCACTTGATATGCTTCATTTAGATGTTTGGGGCCCTGCTCCGGTTGATTCTTTAAATGGTTCTCGTTATTATTTGTCTATTGTTGATGATTTTTCTCGATTTGTATGGATCTTTCCTATGACTCACAAATCGAATGTTACTCAAATATTCTCTAACTTTAAAACTCAAATTGAAAATCTCTTGTCTCGTAGAATTTCTGCTATACACACTGTTAAAACCATTCAAACAGATGGGGGAGGTGAATTCACTAGTCGGGTTTTTGTCAACTATCTCAAGAGTGTTGGCATTAAACAGCAACTCACGTGTCCCTACACTCCTCAACAAAATGGTGTAGTGGAGCGCAAACATCGCCACATTGTGGAGATGGGTTTGTGTCTCATGGCTAAAGCCAAAGTTCCCTATAACTTTTGGCTAGAGGCTTTCAATACAGCTGTGTACCTCATCAATCGGCTTCCTATGCGTCAACATAATTTTGTGTCTCCACATGAAAAATTGTGGAAACGGAAACCAGACTATCGTTTTCTCAAGGTTTTCGGTTGTTCTTGTTTTCCTTATGTCGTTCCTACCAATGCACATAAACTTATGCCAAAATCAATTCACTGCATCTTTCTTGGTTATGATGATGTTCGTAAAGGATACCGGTGTATCGATTTAACAAATAGGAAAATTTATATATCAAGACATGTGATATTTGATGAAAATAATTTTCCTTGGCAAGATCCCAATACAAATAGAGTATTGTCAGTTACACGGTGACTTTCTCTTTCTGCAGCTGCAACTATGGATCACAACTTTGGGAATTTTCCAACCAACAACCCACTTCCAGCTGGTCCATCTGAGCCTTCAACAGCCGACCACAAATCTGGGCAGCAGGTCTCCTCTTGGTTAAATTCTATGCAGCTTGTTACACCTGCACATGGTCCCATTTTGCGTACTGGCTCCATGCAGCCAAATGATCTTGCTCAACCCAGGCGTGTTTTCTCACACTCACCTGTGCCCCTAAACATTTCAGATTTAACACCAGGCAGCCCACCTGGTTCTCTATCTTCAACGGAGGTCCCTGCTACTTCTCCTATGGACTCTCACACCCCAGCTCTATCAGATTCTAACAATCTGACCTCTCAGTCCTCGGGTAATGAATCTTCAACTCCTCCACTCCATTATCGAGGGTTGCAAGATTTATATAATGCAACAGCTTCGTGTTCCACACAGTACAATCTTTCTGCAGTTCAAGAGGATCCTTTCTATGAACCCCATACTTTTAAGCAAGCATCGAAAATTGATCATTGGCAAGCTGCGATGACAGAGGAAATTTCGGCCCTTCATAAGAACAAGACGTGGTCTCTTGTTCCTTATCATTGAGATGAACGTTGTTGGTTGTCGGTGGATTTTTAAAGTTAAAAGGAAAGCTGATTCAATTGATAGACATTAGGCTCGCTTAGTTGCTCGGGGTTTCACGCAACAAGCAGGTCTTGATTATGATGAGACCTTTAGTCCAGTGGTGAAGCCGTCAACCATTCGTACTGTACTCACAGTTTCTCACTCTCGGAATTGGGATATCAAGCAACTTGATGTTCGTAATGCTTTTCTTAATGGTCTTCTTCATGAGGAGGTATACATGAAACAACCACCAGGCTTTGTTAATTCCGCTGCACCTGATCATGTATGTAAGCTTCATAAGGCACTCTATGGTTTGAAGCAATCTCCTCGTGCTTGGTTTCAGCGTTTGCATGAATTCCTTCTCCGACATGGTTTTTTTAACAGTCGTTCTGATTCCTCTTTATTTATCCGACATTCGTCGGCTGCTACTACTATAATTCTAGTATACGTGGATGACATCATCATTACTGGCTCTTTGTCCGATGTTGTCTCATCAGTTATTAATGCCATTTGTGATACGTTTGATAGTCGTCAACTGGGTGATCTCAGCTTCTTCTTGGGGTTGGAAGTAACACGTACTAGTGATACTCTACTTCTGGGTCAGTCACGCTATGCACTCGACCTTTTTGCTCGGTTTAATATGACAGACTGTAAGCCCACATTTTTACCCATCATCCCTCATACTCGGCTATCTAGTCAGGATGGTGACCCATTGTCTGACCCTACCACCTATCGGAGTCTAGTTGGTGGGCTACAGTATCTCACATTGACACGTCCTGATATCGCCTTCTCCGTCAATCAGGTATGTCAGTTTATGCACCAACCTCACAATACTCACATGGTGGCTGCCAAACGGATACTTCGGTTTGTTAAAGGGACTGTCCACCTCGGTCTCACTTTCCATAAGTCACCTTCTTTTTCCATCCGTGCCTACTCTGATGCGGATTGGGCAGGTGATCCAGATGACCGACGTTCCACCACTGGAGCTTGCATTTTTATTGGCCCGAATCTCATTTCTTGGACAGCCAAGAAACAAACTACTGTTTCTCGCTCCAGCAGTGAAGCTGAGTATCGTGCTCTTGCTACTACAACTGCTGAACTTAGGTAGTTTTCTTATTTGTTCCGTGAATTACGTCTTCCGTTCACTCCTCCATCCTTATTTTGTGATAATCTCTCGGCACTTCACATGGCTCGCAACCCGGTGTTTCATGCTCGCACCCGACACATTGAGATTGATTATCATTTCATCCGCGAATTGGTCACCCTTGGTTTTCTAAGGTTGCACTATGTCTCTACCAATGATCAACTCGCTGATATATTTACTAAAGGACTGTCCAAGCCCCGGTTTCAAGCACTATCGGTCAAGCTACGCCTTCCCTACGGCCGTCTAGCTTGAGGGGGGGTATAAGACGTAATATCTGATTTATGTATATATGGATGTATATCAATGTATATTTGGATAGGAGTATATAATTAGTCTGTGATTGATAAAATGTAATCCCATAAGTTTAGGCTAATATTGAGAGTCCATGTATAGCTAGTATCCTTGGTCTATAATTTGTAAGTACTGCCTCTATTTTGAATAAGAGAGAAAATATTTTTCCAGCGCCTCTTTCTTCTCCACTGGCTTGCCGTGTTTTCTCTCTACACTTGTAATAAAAATATTCTACATATATATATATAGTAGCTAGTTGAAATTCTTGCTCTAGAACCGAACCCGTTTGGTTGCTTATTTGGTAGTTTCTTTGGGCCAATATGGTATAAAGATTCTTATAAGGAGGGGTAATATGCAGTAGAAGATATTAATTGGATCCAGGTACCGCGCAGTTGACTAGGAAGCCAGGATTGTGACAATTTGTTCTATAGGGATATAAATAATTAATTATTTTTGCATGTTTTGTACGAAAATATCACCTGCAAGGAAAGCATAAACCAGAACAAGAAGAGAGAGAAAATGGAGGACACGGATTGACAGAAAAGAGAGAGAGACTCACGGGGAGAATACTGGGAAAACCAACCTATCTTTGGTTGTGTTTGACTCCTTGTTTAAATAGAGTATTTTGTACACTTTACATGGAAAGAGATAAAAGTAAATAATCCTAATATTCTATCTTAAAGTGCCTATCTTAGCTAGGGATAATAACAAAAGAAAAAGATACATGCTGATACTTATTCTATTTACAAGATATATAGTGATATCCCCATATTTACGTGACTATTCCCATGATTTATTCCCATCTTACGTAATTGGTCCTTGCCAATTACAATTATTGCTTTCACCCTCCCTCAAGCTAATCAAAGTAGAATGAAGATGAAGCTTGCCGGATAAAAGCTGGAATCTTGGAGAGGCGAGACTTTTGGTAAAGATGTCGGCGATTTGGTCGGAAGAAGCAACATGAAGTAGCTGTAAGAAACCTCGGTGATGTAGTTCTCGTACAAAATGGAGATCAATCTCAATGTGACGAGTACGAGCATGAAAAACGGGGTTCTTAGACATGATTAGTGCCGAAATGTTGTCACAAAGAAGACGGGGCGGTGCTAGAGGAATACCGAGTTCCCTGAACAGATAAGAAAACCAACGGAGCTCGGCGGCTGTGGAAGCTAAAGCTCGGTACTCTGCCTCACTACTAGAGCGGGACACTGTGTGTTGTTTCTTTGCTGTCCATGCGACCAGGTTGGGACCAATAAAAACACATGCTCCGGTAGTGGAGCGGCGATTATCAGGTGACCCGGCCCAATCAGCGTCACTAAATGCTACAAGAGAAGTATCTGCGAAATCCTGAAAGGAGAGGCCAAGAGAGACTGTGCCTTTAAGAAAACGAAATATACGTTTCACTGCCAATAGGTGTGTGGTGCGAGGTGCATGCATGAATTGGCACACTTGATTGACAGCAAAAGATAGATCCGGTCGTGTGAGGGTGATATATTGAAGACCACCAACCATACTACGATAAGATGTAGCGTCTGGGAGAGGATCCCCATCATTGGCTGAGAGATGAAGGCCAGGTGCAAGTGGGGTAGGTGCTGGTTTACACAGCTGCATATTGAACTTGTGAAGGAGGTCAGAGGCGTACCTAGACTGGTTCAAGTGCAAGTGAATCTTGGATCTAGTAGCCTCAATTCCTAAGAAGAAGCTTAAGGGACCCAGGCGCCGACTATCAAACTTGCCACATATGGCATCACTGACATGGTTAACGGCTATAAAGGAGGAGCCGGTAACGATAATATCATCGACGTATACAAGGATGGCCACTGTGGATCCATGAAGATGGCGGATGAAGAGAGAAGAGTCCGCATGACTGTTAAAGAATCCCAGAGTGAGCAAAAAATCATGTAATCTGTGAAACCATGTACACGTAGATCGGCTGCTTGAAGGATCAAGTAAAGGGCTCGGGGGAGACGACACACATAATCAGGATGCTCTGGATCAATGAACCCAGGTGGCTGCGACATATAGACTTCTTCGGACAGAATACCATTTAGGAATGCATTTCGAACATCCAGTTGTTCAATAGGCCAATTCCGAGATTGAGCAATAGCAAGAATAACTCGAATGGTGGCCGGTTTTATGACCGGACTAAATGTCTCGTCATAGTCAATACCCTCCTGTTGTGTATACCCTTGAGCTACGAGCCTAGCCTTGTATCTTTCCAAAGAACCATTTGCTTGACGTTTAACCTTGTAAATCCATTTACTCCCAACAATATTATGGTGAGGCGGAAGCGGGACGAGGGACCAAGTGCCATTTTTCTTGAGTGCCAAAATTTATTCATTCATTGCATGTTGCCATTGGGGTAAGGGAGCAAACTTGCTTGAATTTCCTTGGCTCAAAATAAGGAGAGTCTCAAGTAGTAGCACCGAAGGCGAATAAATGTTTAGAGTTACCAGGGAGACTTTAAAGCAACATCAGCAATAATCTTAGGCTTGAAAATTCGGACTTAGCTCGTGTAACCATATGATGTTTCCTAATAGGAGGTGGGCTGGACCCCAAGGAGGAGTCTGGAGTAGATTCTGTATGGGCTGGAACAATGTTGGAAGCCGAAGTGGGTTTTGCAGGAGAAGCAGGCTCCTCTTGCTCGGACAAGGAAGGCAGCAAGGTGCGCTGAATGGGGCTTCTGAACCCGGTGGGCCTAAAAGAGGCGCTCAAGGAAGGAGACGACCCATTTATCGGGCTAGAGGGAGCCGTTGGGCCGAGCTCGTCTAAGGGATCGCCAGCGGGCCAGAAGTGTGCCAAGAATAGAGCCGAGATGGAGCAAAGAAAAGTCGGGCCATGTGAGGTAGATGGAGGCAGGGACCCAGATGGAATTGCATTATTGGATCCATTTGTGGCACGGCTATGAGCATGTAACGCCGGCTTGGACTCGATGAAGTCAGTAACAAAACTCTTGGCAGTATAGAAAAAATGATTTTCGTTAAATAATACATGCCGAGAAATGTACACCCTACTAGTGAATGGATCAAAACATCGGTAACCTTTTCGCATTGAGTCATAACCGAGAAAAACACAAGGTGTGGATTTCAACATTAATTTATGACGATTATAAGGAACAAGGTTAGGGAAACAAGTGCATCCAAAAGTTTTGAGAAATCGATAATCTGGAGGACGACGCCACAATTTTTCATAGGGGGAGACATATTTATGTTGTCTCATGGGCAACTTATTTATAAGAAAAACTGCCGTTGTGAAAGCCTCAAGCCAAAACTTTTGAGGAACAGAAGACTGGGCAAGGAGGCAAAGACCCATTTCGGATATATGCCTATGTTTTCGCTCAACAACCCCATTTTGTTGTGGTGTATATGGACAAGAAGAACGATGTCCAATACCATGCTTAATTAAAAAAAGATGCAAATTGGCTGTTTATAAATTCAACCCCCCCCCCATCCGTCTGTATAGTCTTTATGGTGTGTATGGCCAAAATTTTGTGAGACAATTGATTCTCAATGAGAGTTTTAAAATCAGAAAAGACGGTAAACACATCAGACTTGTGATAGAGAGGAAATAACCAAACGTAAAGAGAAAAATTGTCAACCATGGATAAATAAAATTTATAACCAGAAATAGAAGCAATGGGGGACGGACCCCATACATCCAAATGCAACAAAGCTAATGGTTTTGTAGATTTAAAATCACGAAGTTCAAATGGAAGATTACATGCTTTTCCTAAGGGACAAAGATGACACATATCTTTATTTTAACGGAACCACTAACCGGAATCCGTTTTCTACTAACTAAGCAATCTAAAATCTGAGAAGAAGGGTGCCCTAAACGGGCATGCCAAATGGAAGAAGACGCTCGTTCCCCAATCAATGCCAAAGTGTTTAGACAAGAATTGGGAACGAAAGACAGAGTATGTAAATCTCCAGAATTATTGCCAGAAAGAATTGTCCGCTTGGTATTGTTGTCCTTCACACAAAACCCGAAAGCAGTTAGTTCAAAGAAACAATCATTATCAAGGCAAAATTTGCGAATGGAAAGATGATCGACTAATTTTTGGCACATGTAAAACCGTATTCATACGAAAATGATGATTTTTTGCGGAAAAACGAGTGGAACCAATATTGGCAATGGGAATAGATGAACCATTAGCAACAAAAATTGAATCTGTACCTGAATACGGAGAAATATGTTGCAGGACATCCGAATTGGGTGTCATGTGATTAGTCGCACCGAAATCAAGCACAAACGAGACGGGAGCCATGGGCGACGATCCAGCATTGTAGTTCATCATATTCTGAGGGTAATATTGAGCAGAGTAGGCAAAATTCCCCCGTTGATAACATGTATCGTCTTCATGACCCTTTGTCTTGCAGAGTTGACACGAGACAATATTTGGGTCTGGACTCATAAATGGGTTTGGAGGAGTGTATGGAACTGGAGAGTGAGGAGGGGGCTGCCGAAAAGGATGGAAGGTTTGGGGAAAAGGTAAGAGACCTCGACCCTGATATTTGTTTTTGTTTCGACCTTGGTTACGACGCCCATTTCCTCGGGGTTGGTTAGGCGTGAAGAAAAAACCCCCGGAACCATTTGGGGCAAGGGGACGAGACCCTCCCGAATTACCAGATTGAGATACGGCTGATTGGGTAGCCATGGTATTGGGTGGCTCAGGTTCCTTAGACGCTGCAAGAGCACTTAGGTTGGAGTGGGTTTGGTTTGAGAATTTTTTCTGTAAGGCTTCTTCTTGGAGTAAGAGGTCTTTAAGATCCTCAATTGAGGTATCACCCTTGGAGTTTTGAGTAGTAATAAACTCTTTATATGTGTGTCCTAAGCCACCTAGGATCCTACTACGAAGAGTATTAGTGGACACAGCTTCACCGGCTCGGTTAAGAGAATGAGATATGGTTTTGGCACGGAGGACATAATCCTGAATGGTCATGCCGGGAGAGAGAGTGAGGTCGTGAAGCTCTTCTTGGAGCTTTTGGATATGAATGGTGGAGGCAACACCAAATTCCTTAGCAAGGAGATCCCATGCCTCGGGTGCAGTTTTGCAAGGGTTGACATGTGGTTGGACCTCAGAAGTAACAGTGGCCTTAATCCATCCTAATACAAAACGAGATGTGTGAACGAATTTGTCATAATCAGGATTGGCAGTGGTGTTATTAGGAAGGGTTCGGGGAGGTGGGTTTTTTTCAGTAACAACGTGAGTGAGAAAGTGAATTTCTAACATTGATAAGAAAAGAGAACTCCAGTTTTGATAGTTCTCGTTAGCAGCCTACAATGACCCATGTACGACTGAACATTAAAGAGGCTGGGAAGGCTATATTTGTTCTGAGAATTACATTGCCCAAGATCGGTAGTAGCCACGGTTTTCGTTTCATCATCACCCATGGCTATTGTGATGCTCTGATACCATGTACGAAAATATCACCTGCAAGGAAAGCATAAACCAGAACAAGAAGAGAGAGAAAATGGAGGACACAGATTGACAGAAAAGAGAGAGAGACTCACGGGGAGAATACTGGGAAAACCAACCTATCTTCGGTTGTGTTTGACTCCTTGTTTAAATAGAGTATTCTGTACACTTTACATGGAAAGAGATAAAAGTAAATAATCCTAATATTCTATCTTAAAGTGCCTATCTTAGCTAGGGATAATAACAAAAGAAAAAGATACATGCTGATACTTATTCTATTTACAAGATATATAGTGATATCCCCATATTTACGTGACTATTCCCATGATTTATTCCCATCTTAAGTAATTGGTCCTTGCCAATTTCAATTATTGCTTTCATGTTTCACTTAAAGAGTCCATTTTAAGAAATAAACATAAATATTCAAATTTTCATAACTTTTTCTTTTATTTAAAAAAATATGTTAAAATTTAAAATAAATTTTAATAAATATAAAGGCTATATTTGTACTTCTTCATAGATAATGCTTAGTATTCATAAACAAAAAGCTTTTGATATAGGAATATTTTTGTTACTTTTATTTGAAATAATTCTTGCCAATATCATAAACTACAAGACACTACTAGAATAAACTTATTTGGAGTCGAGCAATTGGAGACCAAGACGTTGGACACAATTTAGAGACCACCAAATTAATTGGATCATTGTGTTTGGTATTATTGATACTTAGTTTTAAAATCTGAAATGGTATGGAATTTCAAGTCATAGTTCAAAGTGGAATCTGTAAGTAAAACTTTCATTTCTCAGTGCCAACTCTTTGTGTGTGCAGGTTTAATGATGGGTGGTGCTAGTGGCTCCTTCCGGTCTCAACAACAGCAAAATCAATGGCCTTTTGGTAAGTTTCCGCCCCAAATGCAACTATTGCAACTACAACAATTACAACAACCACTACAACAACGACAGAGCGGTCATAGTTCAGCCTCACTAGGTAGCAGTGGTGGAAATGGAGGTAGCAGTAGTGGTGGAAATGGAGGTAGCAGTAATATTCCTGGTGGAAATGGAGGTGGCAGTGCTGGTGAAAATGGAGGTGGCAGTGGTGGTGGAAATGGTTCCTTTGTTGCCAATGTCGTTGGAAATAGTTCGCTTCTTGAAATGCTTATGGATCCAAATTATGGAAGAGTTGGTGGCAGTGCATGACTTTCGAAACATAGTTTATTTTGTAATGATCAAATTTAGTGCTTTAAGCATTTTGAGTCCTCGTGGTTGATCAAAGTTTTGTTTGAATGGTTTAATGATGAAGTTATAAAATTTAGCAAAATTTTTGCTTAATTATAAGATTATTTGTTTATTTGAATATTTAATATTATTTTGTTAAAAATTCGAATATGTTAAAATATATTTATATCTAAATGCATTTAAAAATAAAAATTAGACTTTAGAGATCACCAAGTGGTTGCTGCCTTAGTAAATTTGGCAACCAAGTGAGGTCGCCAATTAACTCGCAACCATAATGTGGTATCCATTTTGCAACCACGTGCCAGGTCGCCAATTATTTCGCAACCACGATGTGGTCTCCATTTCGCGACCAACAATATTTGGCAACCACATATTTTGGAGACCATCAACAGATTTGGAGACCATTAAGTGGTCGCGAAGTGGCGACCACCGTTATTTGGTTGCCTTTAGTGACCAGATTTTTGCAACCACAAAACTCGTCTCCATTTTCTTATTTGGCAACCATTTTAGCATGTTAGAGACGAATTTTGTCGTTTCCAAATTTGTTTATTCTAGTAGAGAGTAGCTAGAAGACATGTTTTTCAACACCAAACTCCATTAGACCCCCAAGGCCTGCAAAACATAAGCATTAAAATTTCTAGCTGGATTTTGTACCGTGTAATATACGGCAAGGATGATGTCCCACATACTCCCTCCGATTCAAAATACTTATCGTTTTAATACTTAAAAATTGATTCAAAACACATGTCATTTTAGGGCAAAAAAACCCAAATTTACCTCATTAGAACTTGTTCCATGTGGTTAATTATACTTTTTTAAGTGAACCTAATGTAAAGAGAGACACAATTAATGAAGACATAATTTGTTCTTTTTCATAAAATTACAATAATAGTTGTATTTTTTAATATTTGTGAAAATCTTAAAAACGATATGTATGTTTAATCGAAGAAAAAATTGTAAGTTTCACCCGATTTGTGGTCCACTTCATAGGTGAGCATAACTACTAGCAATCGCTCATAACCGTCCACTACTCTAACCCACTTCACGATGTGGGAAAATCACCCACTACTCTTTGATGGAAAGAGTATACCAATTCAGTCCTAAAGATCTCTAATCCCACTTAATCTATTCAGAAAAACCACACCATCATAGAGAGAGAGCAAGGGATTAGAAGAACCATTCTAGTTCTTCATTTTCGTCATACTCCTCTGATTCCGATTTCGATTTCGACGCAATGGCTAGAGGTATGTTGATCTTTCTTCCGCTGCAAATTACATTACATGTTCTTACGGATATCGAACATGCTAGTGTAATTACAATTCTTACATTTGGTATCAGAGCAACTCAAACCTCCGCCTAGCTCTGTTTTTTCAACCAAACTGTGAATTTCGAAAATTTTGATATGGTGATAATTTTTGCAAGGTTAGAAAATAAATTATTAGGAAATCAAATTCTAAGCATTTTGATATATAGTATGTTGAATTTTGGTTAATGGAATCATGAGATTTTTTCGAGTCGAAATTCGGATCTTAGTCGGGTCGTAAATGACCCACCGAAGGTTGAAGATGACTGTTCTCATAATAAACTCCCTCCGTCCCATAAGTCTTAAGAATTATTGATTTTTTTTGTCAACTTTGAGTTGCTTTGACCAATATTTTATAAAAAAAAATTATGATGCTAATAAAGATTTAAAAAATGATTCACTATTAAAATACTTTCAATAAAAAAATTTAAATTTTTGTTATGATTATCAAATTTTCTATAAAATTTTAGTCAAAGTTATCAAAAATTGATCAAAAAGTCAATATATTTTTAAGACTTATGGGACGGAGGGAGTATTTGTTTATGAAAAAGAGTTTTATCCTTTGTGTGTGAACTTAGTGGTCTTTGTACAGTAGCTATTATCCTATGGAAATAAGTTATTATCCTATGTGTCTATGTATGAAAATGGAAGGGGATGCATCTACTTTAATCACCTCACCCGAACTGAGTAACAGTCAATGAACCACTATCCAATGCCTAGGCTAATTATAGGAATATCAATACTATAATTTGATATGATCTGACTAGGTTTACTTTCAGTTAGTAACTGCTGTGGTTGACTTATTTTACTTTAAATGTGTTTTATTATTTACGCATGCTTTGTATAACATGCATTGATTGAATAGACATATACTTCCTCCGTCTCGCTACAAATTGCACACTTTTTTCATTGGGCGTTTCATTACAAATTGCACACTTCTTAAAATGGCAAAGAATTTTTACTATTTCCTTCACTCATTCTCTCTCCTACATTATTTTAATACTCACAACACCATTATAATTTACTTTTCCCTTCACTCATTCTCTTTCCTATTTTACTTTTACACTCACAACATTTATATCATTATTTTTTTCCTTAATCCCCGCGCAAACAGTGACTGAGCAGTTTCAAGCGGGACGGGGGGAGTATAATTTAATGTTTAAACACCTTTTCGGGCATGTTGTATGGCAATAAATATATACTCCCTCCGACCTGGAACAATCTTCACACTTTCCCTTTTGGGCGTCCCAAAACTTACTTCACACATTTAAAACTTACCTAAAATGGAAAGGAATCTTTACTATTCCCTCCACTCATTCTCTCTCCTACATTATTTTAATACTCACAACACCATTATAATTTACTATTCTCTCCACTCATTCTCTCTCCTATTTTATTTTCACACTCACAACACTTTCAATATAATACTCCCTCCTTAAAACCAAAGGCATGCAAACAAATAAGGTTTGTAAAGATTGTTCGGGAGGGAGGGAGTATATGCATGTTGTACGGCAATAAATATATATATATATATATATATATATATATATATATATATATATATATATATATATATATATATATATATATATATATATATATATATATGTATACCTCTTGAATTTTATGAACGCCGATGTACTTATTTTACTTTGTTTGGCTTGTATAAATTAATAGATGTTTGTTTATTCATGCCAAGCAAGATAAACTGAGTATATTAGATTCAAATTCATAAAAATATTGCCTATAGTTTATGCAATAATGAAGTTTTAAAGTTGACTAATGTTTATGTGATCTATATAATTTTTAATTAATTAGTGGAGTAGCCACAGCATTCTTAATTGATTAAAATTTATATATATGGATATATAATCACAATTTGGAATAAACATTTAATTGTATTAGAGCTTTAGCTCACAGGGGTTAGAAAAAGAAACATAGTTTTGATGGTTTTATCATAAAGTTAAAATGAATCTAATTGAATTAGAGCTTTAGCCCACAGGCAAGTTTTATGTCACTAGATTCATATTTTGCATGTTTTTACATTGGTAGAACATGCTATAATTACTAGCCTCAATATTAATAATATGAGCATTTACAATTAATTGCAGCAATTCAATCTCTTGATTAACATGATATGAGATGTGATGTTCTCGAGCTTAAAGGGGACAACTAAAAAGTGTGAAAGGAGAGAGTTATCCTTCATTTAGGATGGTTGGACCTTGACTATGCCATAAGGAATAATGAACCCCCTCCGAAAAATAAATCTCTTTTAAAAATAAATTTTCTTTTTTTTGGGAGTCGCCACGCCGTTTTTAGGAAAACATTGAAAAACCTTCGGAAATGAGAAAATGGGTCCGGGGGTCAAGTTGCGATCTGGGAAGAGAATATGGAGCTCGCCCACATCGCCTCTTTTGAGACTTTCAATCAAACAATGGACAATAAGATCATTCTAAGTGTGTGCAATTTGTGTCAACAAACAAGGCATGCGAATTTGGATTTCATTGATGGCATTGAAACTAGATACAACTTGTGAACCATGAAAGGGGGGGCATACCTGTGAGCACCCCAACCCGGGACCTAAGCGTATCCCGAGCTTGAGGAGCCCAACTAGGAAATCTCCTCTCTAAATTTTAAAAACTTTTATTTTCCTTTTAAAAGAAAACCCATTTTCAAATACCAAATTAAACCAACTAATAATATCACCACTCCACAACTTCCATAAACCATAAAATGATTTCTTACATCGAAACTCATACTTAACTTTGTTTTACAAAAAGAGTTTATACACATCTTCTCAAAAGAGTTTTACTAATTAAATACACCCAGCACAACCAACTTATACACTTGACCCCGACAAGTCCCCAAAAGCAAAAGTCCACAATTTAACCCCGGCCTCACTGGTTCCAGTCACTGTCTCAAAGCACAATCTAAAGCAAAGAAGGGAAGGGGTGAGAATAAATCTCAATGAAGCTATTATGAATGCGGCAAGATGCCAAACAAGATGCAACACATAGCATGGTAGCACATAACACATTATAAAAGCGGTAAACACCTTTACGTTACCTCATTTTACCTTTTTCCCGTCCGAACAATAAGTCGTACAACGTGGGAGTAAAACTCCACTCTTTCGTGAATTGCCTCAAAGACATTCAATTTTCACCTCTTATAGGACTCATACTCCAGAGATCCATATAAGAAAAGATACCTATAATAGAGTATCCAACAATAATATCGCTAATTGTAAAGCTTTAGGCTTAATACTGTAAGCATTCCCCGTACACCAATTGCAACAGTGCCGTAAAGCCTTTTGGGTCAATACAGCCGTTAGCACACCCACTCTGTGCGCACAGAGGGGGCGGTCCCTGTATGATGAACCTTCAATCACTTATAGAACAAATCCATAATTGATTGAATTCCATTATACCCTCGAATATCAACATGTTCAAGCACAATATAGATACTTGAAACATAATCCACAAAAAGGGATAATCATATAACAACATGGTAATGTATACTCATGAAATCAATACCATAGTGCAACAACCATTTAGTACACTATGCATCATAATATAACAACATGGTAATGTATACTCATGCTAATCAATACCATCAATGAATATAAATTCAAGTAAGGTAAACCATATAACCAAATAATCCACACTTGGGATGCAATGTAACAACAAGTCAATTATTCCACAATGGGATACAACACAACCATATATCAAATAATCCACAATTGGGATACCACATAACACTTGCCAATTAATCCACACTTAGGATGCACATAACGTATGTCTAATAGTCCATACTTAGAATATTATGGTAACCATAAAATCAATAATTCCACAACTTGGAATAACAATGCCACAAGGTGATACATACCCATTTTCCATTAGATCAATAGTGAAACCTATAGCTTCTACACTATTGTTAACTCACTCACCAAAAATATGGAATAAGTAAGGACACTATGTATCGTAAACCATTCCTACCTAGTCATTATACATCCTCGAATAACCTTAATAAAAGTTCAAGATCTATTTCCCAAGTTGAACTACTTTAATCTAAGTTAAAAGGGATTAATGCATATCCGGTTGGTTTAGATTCTACTACTTAATATGGATTAAGGATCATGCTAGGAGGTTGTTAGTACGCATTCAAGAAGACAAGGAACTGGACATGATTCGCGCGTCATGGGCGACCGCCCCAAGGGGTATGGGCGACCGCCCAAGTATGGCAAAGGATGGAGATGATTGCCGTGGTCGCGGGCGACCGCCTGAACTACGGGCGACCGCCCACGAGACCTTTTCCTCGCATTTCGTAGCTTGAACCAACACAACCCAAATTTATCAATTTCAAACTTAGAAGGCTTACTTAACATTAAACAATTCATACTAAACCATGAAAACCAAAATGATTTCTTTAGATTATTTACACTTGAGTTCCCACTCATTCCACTAACCCATTTCAAGTTTCCATTTTCTAAATCTAATTCCACCCATTTCATCATCTTATTTCAAGCTAAAAATCTTCTAATCTCATTTCACCCATTTCTCTACCACATTCCAAGTTTGAACTTCTTACTTTAATTAAACCCTTTTTCTTACCCTCTTGACCCACTTTCTTAACCAATAACAACATTCTAATTCATTTACTAAATTTCTCAACTCCAATGAGATTTCCAAGCATCAACCAATCATTTCAATAATAAGAACAACATTTAATAGTTTATGAACATCACATAGAAGGGAAAGTCATAATAACTCACCTTAGCCAAAATAAGAGGAAATGAAGCTTTTCTAGGCTTGATCAATCCCTTGAGATGATCCACTCTCAAAAGGACACTTGGATCTAAAAATGAGCAAGAAATGATCTTGGGATAAGTTTAAGAGAGAGAAGCTTTCACCAAGACTCTTTCATGGAGAATGTAGAGAAAAGAAAGAGGAAGAAGATGAAAATGATGAGAAAAGGAGGAGGGAGGTCGGATGGTTGAGGGAGCATGGGAAGGGGTATGGGTGTTGTTGACAAATGAGGAGGATGGGGAGTGATTTAGGAAAGGGTCCCCCCCACAACTATCCTCCCTAGGCTTTCACCAAAAGCCACTTTCATTTAAATTTTTCCCAATGTATTTAAATTAAAATTCTCCTACTCAAATATTTATTCTTCATACTTAATTCCTCCTTCCCTATTTTATTCATGTTTTTATTATTATATTTCTTTTTGAACATTAATTTATTTTCCTATCATTTATCCTAATATAAGAATTCGAGTATATAAAAATGGACACATAATATTAACAAAGAATATTAAAGGCACACAATATGATATTAAAATTAGTGCCTAGGGTTGTGGTCGTTACATTCACTCCTCCTTAAAGAAAATTCGTCCCGAGATTTTAAACTTGATTACCTTAATGATCACTAACAAAGGCTACATCTCCAAGCATTTCAAATTACAACCTTCAAATATTTTCCTAAATGTCATGATTCTTATATACCTTCTCACAATCCAAACACTCTAGAATTAAATCCCGGAGTCGAAATCCTAATAACTCTCAACGTTTTTCCTACCTAATTTCAAATGCAACGCCTAAGCATCCTTAATTGGAAGAATTCCATACGTACGAAGGATCACAAGTAAATTTTCTCATACCAATCTTTAGACAATACCCATTCAATGCTAAACTAAACCGCTATTATACTAAACTCCCTTAAGATTAATAGAACCTCTCCAGGTTGAAAGGAAACCCAACACACAATATATTCTTCAAAATCTAGATAATCTTCTCATCTTGAGAAGCTGTCCTCTCATCCTATTAACTTTGAATCACCGTTGAACTTCCCTTAAAGTCTCCACATTCTATGGGTCTAACTTGACTATTTGCAACAATATCTCGCCTTACGACTCAAAGGATACACTTAGCGACACATAAATCTTTATTAATCGCATTCGAAATCACAATAACTTTTACGGATAATATAAAATGACGCGACTAAAATCTTTTAATAGTTCCAACCATCGCTTAGGCTTGTAGATCTCTCCCGCTCGAATAATTAAATTCTCCAAACTCATGTGGTAGGTCACAAATCCCAAAAGGAAACTTCAAGAAAATAGGATTCTTACTTAGATAACGCAACACAATTGTAGTCACTCTTACGTAAGGAATAAGAAAATTTCCGCTCTATCTAAGTTAACTTCCTCAAAGCATACGTTATCACTTTCAAATTTCTCTTAATATCACAATCAAATCTTCCTTTAATACGCACTTATAATTCACAAAATTCTCACATTCATTAGGTAAGGCAAGGATAGGATCTATAGTTACTTTATTCTCCATTTCTACCAATATGACCCATTCTTATTACATCTTACACCATTGGTATCCTTCCGAGTTATCTAAACCAACGGTTTTTATAATTCTATAGAATTCCTTAAGAATTCCTTTAGTAGCACTTTGCCAACCTCAAAGATTACGGACACAATCCTCGTAAGATCCATAGTAACTTCCAAGCTTAAACTATAGAACCCCAAATTTTTGGAAACTTCTCGAGTCAACTCACACCACTAAACTTTGCATACAAGGACTTCTCACCAAAGATTATTAACCCTATCCTCCAATGACTTTCATGATCCTCTCGGAACTTTAATTAACAAAGAGACCCCCAATTCTAATTACCATAAAGCCATCAAAATAAGGCTTAAATATTCTGCTTATCATACTTAGAATCAACACATGCGATACCTTGATGGAAATACACTACCATCTACTCACAACTAGCACGAAAATTTTCCTAAAGACTTCTTATGCAAGTCTAACACCAACCAAATACCTTTTTCACTTTTTAACCAACATTTTTCCGGCTTAAACACATATATAACAAGAATACCATATAAAGGTTTATCTATATCAAATACCAATATAATCAAATTGGGTATAGAAAAAGAAGACTCATTTCTTATGATAGTCTACGCAATGCATAATAACTACTTAACCCTCCAGGTCAAGTATATCTCATTTTTACAAATCGGTAATCATACCAAAATCAACCGGCAATACATGCTCGACCAGTTGACCACATCACTATCATGGTAAATCAAGGGAGGTTCGAGGTATCCTCTCATAAGAGCAAGTAATCCTCTAACAATAAAACAATATCTCAAACAATGTATGTCACCACATAAGCAAAACGTGATGCCAAACATAAATGATATGCAACAAAGGGATCTATAAAAATATGACCCTACATGCGAGACACGGGAGTGGCATACACTCTAGTAACCTCTCGAGGAAGCTATCTCTCCTAGGTTCGAAACATGTACTCCGACTCATAGACCTTCTCTTTCGATTCTCCTTCGCTATCTCTTTTCGGGTACCACCTCTTTGTCATCCACCCGGCCGACCGCCGCTGGAAACTTCGTCCGAAGAAACTTTTGACAATTCCTCCTAAAGTGTCCCATTTCTCCACCACTTAATACACTTACCTTGTTTACTCGACAATAACAATGATCTTGAGTATGCCCAATCTTCTTGCAAAATTTACAATTCATCCCATACCGTGTTTTGGATTTTGGCCTAGATGACAGTTAAGCTACAACAAACTCTCCCTCTCTCACACTTCCCGAAGTTAAGGTCCTTGGCCGTCTCTCTTCAATGATTTTGGATCCTTGTCCTATATACTTTGGCTTGTTTCCAATTCCCTTCCGGATCTTCCACTATTTTCCTCAATGTCCTTTTTCGATCTTATATGCCCTATCTATGACTCGTCTCCGATAATCGATGGAAACTATTTCAAATCCATAATTTCTTCCTAAACTCACTACCTCAAACCTCGTTTACAAACTTAGAACCCTTTTCAACTTCCATGCGATACCAAATGAGAGGCAACAACTTAGCCTAATTCCTCAAACCGAGACCGAATACCGATTCACCGTCATGTTCCCTTATTTTAGTCTTAAGAATTCAAGCTCCTTCTTATCCCTTGTAATCCATGGAAATGAAATAGTCCTCGAACCTGTTGAGTGAAATTATCCCAAGTCTCGGGGCGTATGATCCCAGCTCCCCAACTTTCCTTCACACCGCCACCACCGAGTCGCCTAGACCATCAAGTTTGAAAAACGGCATACCTAACTTTCTCTTTGTTGGGACTTTCTATAACCCTCGAAAATCCTATTCATTTCTCGCTAACCATTTTTCTCGCTTCTTTAACGGGATTCTTCGGATCTCCGGTAAAAGCCTCGGTGGGTTCATCTTCATAAATCTTTTTCTAATCCATCACTTTGGTATCCCTCGAAAGGTTGATTCGGAACTCGATCCTCTAGTCTCCCATATTATGTACAAACATCCCGAACAATTTCATCATCTCTTCATCCACGATTTCCACGCCCTATACCCAATATCTCCTTCATTTTCTAGAACCTTTCGCCGATCATGCATTGCTTCCGGCCATTAGAACGAACTCCCCGCATTAAATAGCACTCGACGTTAATTACACACACATTCCCACTTAGTCCTAGACATCTACTCCTTGACCTCTAAACTAAGCTACGATACCACACCGTGAGCACCCCAACCCGGGACCTACAAGCGTATCCCGAGGAAACTTGAGGAGCCCAACTAGGAAATCTCCCTCTCTAAATTTTAAAAACTTTTATTTTCCTTTTTAAAAGAAAACCCATTTTCAAATACCAAATTAAACCCACTAATAATATCACCACTCCACAACTTCCATAAACCATAAAATGTTTTCTTACATCGAAACTCATACTTAACTTTGTTTTACAAAAGAGTTTATACACATCTTTCTCAAAAGAGTTTTACTAATTAAATACACCCAGCACAACCAATCTTATACACTTGACTCGGGACAAGTCCCCAAAAGCAAAAGTCCACAAATTAACCCCGGCCTCACCGGTTCCGGGCCACTTTGCCGTCTCAAGACAATCTAAATGTCAAGAAAAGGGAAGGGGTGAGGTGAATAAATCTCAATGAGCTAGTTATGAATGCAAAGTAAGATGCCAAACAAGATGCAACACATAGCATGGTAAAGCACATAACAGACATTATATAAATGCGGTAGGAACACTGGCCTTACGTTACCTCATTTTACCTTTTCCCTGTCCGAACAAATAAGCTCGTATTAAACGTGGGAGTAAAACTCCACTCTTTGGTGAATTGGGTTCTCCAAAGCCACATTCACCTCTTATAGGACTCATACTCCAGTAGATCCATATAAGAAAAGATACACTATAATAAGAGTATCCAACAATAATATCGCTAAGCTCGTAAAGCTTTTTAGTGCTTCTAATATGTAAGCATTCCCCCGCATACACCAATTCGCAACAGTACGTCCAGAAGCCTTTTGGGTCAATACGATCGTTAAGCACACCCAGCTGCGGTGGCCACGAGTAGGGGACGGTCCCAGTGTGATGATGAACCTTCAATCACTTATAGAACAAATCCATAATTGATTGAATTCCATTATACCCCCGAATATCAACATGTTCAAGCACAATGATAGATACTTGAAACATAATCCACAAAAAGGGATAATCATATAACAAACATGGTAATGTATACTCATGAAATCAATACCATAGTGCAACAACCATTTAGTACACTATGCATCATAATATAACAACATGGTAATGTATACTCATGCTAATCAATACCATCAATGAATATAAATTCCGTAAGAAGGGGTAACCATATAACCAAATAATCCACACTTGGGATGCAATGTAACAACAAAGTCAATTATTCCACACTTGGGATACAACACAGACCATATATCAAATAATCCACACAATTGGGATACCACATAACACTTGCCAATTAATCCACACTTAGGATGCACATAACAGTTATGTCTAATAGTCCATACTTAGAATATTATAGGTAACCATAAAATCAATAATTCCACAACTTGGAATAACAATGCCACAAGGTGATACATACCCATTTCCCATTAAGATCAATAGTGAAAACCTATAAGCTTCTACACTCATTGTTAACTACTCACCAAAAATATGGAATAAGTAAGGACACTATGTATCGTAAACCATTCCTACCTAGTCATTATACATCCTCGAATAACCTTAATAAAAGTTCAAGATCTATTTCCCAAGTTGAACTACTTTAATCTAAGTTAAAAGGGATTAATGCATATCCGGGTCAAGTTTAGATTCTACTACTTAATATGGATTAAGGATCATGCTAGGAGGTTGTTAGTACGCATTCAAGCAAGACAAGGAACCTGGACATGATTCTCAAGCGCCATGGGCGACCGCTCAGTGGCAGGCGGGCGACCGCCCAAGTATGGTGGCAAAGGACGGAGATGATTGATGTGGTCATGGGCGACCGGGCCAGCACTACGCCGGGCGACCGCCTATGAGATCTTTTCCTCGATTTCGTAGCTTGAACCAACACAACCCAAATTTATCAATTTCAAACTTAGAAGGCTTACTTAACATTAAACAATTCATACTAAACCATGAAAACCAAAAAATGATTTCTTTTTAGATTATTTGAGACTTGAGTTCCCACTCATTCCACCAACCCATTTCAAGTTTCCATTTTCTAAATCTAATTCCATCCATTTCATCATCTTATTTCAAGCTAAAAATCTTCTAATCTCATTTCACCCATTTCTCTACCACATTCCAAGTTTGAACTTCTTACTTTAATTAAACCCTTTTTTTCTTGACCCTCTTGACCCACTTTTCTTAACTCAATAACAACATTCTAATTCATTTACTAAATTTCTCAACTCCATGGAGATTTCCAAGCATCAACCAATCATTTCAATAATAAGAACAACATTTAATAGTTTATGAACATCACATAGAAGGGAAAGTCATAATAACTCACCTTAGCCAAAATAAGAGGAAATGAAGCTTTTCTAGGCCTTGATCAATCCTCGAGATGATCCACTCTCAAAAGGACACTTGGATCTAAAAATGAGCAAGAAATGAT
>JAFEMH010007964.1:0-69320 GCA_022495995.1 Adenophora triphylla var. japonica | reverse complement strand
ATTTTCTTATTAAAATAATCATTTTAGACATAATTTAAGAGTTAGGTCCTAGAAAAATGTATTTTTAACGCTTAGGAAAAACAAGTTTGTCCAAAATACGCGCGTTCCTTTTGAAGTGACAAGGTGTTAATGTCACAAAAATGTCGTATTTATAAACATTCAAACTGACACTAATTTATAAACATCCAAAATGACACTTTTTAAAACTTGTTAATAAGTACATGTATGTTTGTTACAGAGTGCTCATGTGTGTATGTGTCTTAAAAAGTGTCCTTGTGTATATTAAACATTGTCATCGTGTATGTTGAAGAGTGCATGAGGTAGTATTAAATAAAGGTGAGTGGATAGTGTTAAAGTGCGCATGTGGCATTGTTAAATAGTGCTAGTGATAGTATTTGTTAGGTCCCAAATGGTAGGAATCGAGGCTAGAGGGGGTGAATAGCACTGTTTAAAACTTTTGCTAAAAACTTCTTTTGAAAAACTTTAGCTCACCGGTAAGTGATTTTGCACACGGCGGGAAATTAAGTTTTCGGTTTAGAGAAATAGGCAAACCGGTAAGACAAAATATCATGCAAGACAAGACAAAATTATTTCCAAGTAAGACAAACAAAGTGAGCGGTAAGTGAAGTCAATAGGTTGTGACCGGTTGAGAGATTATCAGCGATTACAACTACACAACGAAAACAAGCAAAGCAATAAATGACACATTGTTTGAAGAGGTTCACGGTGTTAAATAAGCACTACGTCCTCTACCAAGTTTGGTCGGAGAACTTGGATTTGTGAAGGTGCACTACTTTATTAATGGATTCTACCTATTACAAGTTGCAAGCCAATGATTGAAAATTTTGCCAAACTAGAGGTGACCACTAATGGGTCGTGCTACAATAAAGACACAGTGTTTTCTAGAGATGTGCTCACGAGTGGGCGATTTCTCTAGGGTGTTGTGTGTGAATCAATCAATGTGTTCCATAAGTAGTCTAATGGAGGAACACTACGAGAATTGATTGAGGTGCCGGTGAATAAGTCCTAACGAGAGATGTCTAGTGAATAGGGGACTTGCTTTGAATGCCTTGAACTAGAGAATGTGCGGGTTGGTAGTTCAAAGCAACTTCACTCTCAAGAATCATAAATGCACCAACCTTCTTCAATGCTCCCGGGAAAGCTATTTATAGTGAACTTTGAAAAGGAGCCGTTGTCTTTGAAGAGGTTGCAATGATAACTTGGGTAGCGAGGCATTAAATGGGAAGATCCTTGCATTAAATGCACGAGATTTGGATAGAGAGGATTTCGAGAGATAGATGGGGCTCTGTGAGTGCGGTTACTTGACATTCTCAAAGTAGGTACTGATTTCTTTGCGAGAGATGTCATGTCGGCATGCTTGCTTTACCAACTTTAGCTAAAGTTGATGGCTTGGTGGTTGGGAGCAATTAATGCACCGGCAAGTTTGCTAACCGAGGAAGCTTGAAGAGTAAGCCTTAGCAGGTAAAGTAACATGGCCGGTAACGAGAGGTGCCGGCCCGGTAACTCAATAGGTAAGATAGCTCAGCCGGTAAGTGAAGCTTTGGCCGTGGCTTGACTCCAACCGGTAACTCACACAATCTTGATGGAAATTCTCGAGGTCTTCAAGTCTTCAAATCTTGAGAAAAATACATAGCAAAAACACTTGGCACTAGCACTAAGGGATCCTATGGTACATAGAAAAATTCTATTTTGATCTAACTAAATTAGGGGTCCTCATTAATGCTTGTTATGATTGGGATTAAGCAATTCTAAGCCAAAGCATATATTTGACTAACAATCTCCTCCTAATTGCTTAAGTCCAATCATCCTAGGTTGGCATCTTCTTGATTTAGAAAAGAATGATAAAGATTTTGTCTATATAATATATCATTCCCCAAGTCAAGAGACAACTTGATGCTACCTAAGGAAAGCTTACGAGATTAGAAAAATAAAAGATCGAAAATGTGTAAAGATTTTGAATGATCCTGCAAAAATATAACGGTTAGCAGCATATGAAGCATTCAAAACAATAGAAGGAATTTCAAACAAAACACAAAGTTTGAGGGTAAGAGATTCTCATTAGTGTTTGTGGACCGGTGAATGAGGAAAGAAAGACAAAAACTTCATCGGTTTACATTCTCGGAGCTGCACCGGTAAAGGCTTGAAACAAGATCGGCTAAGGAGCGGCGGCATACGAAGGAGGAGCGACATGCGAAGGAGGGGCGGCATCGAAGGAGGGCGCGATATCGAAGCTTTGGATTTCTTTGCTTTCCTCTTCTCTTTCTCATCCCTTTTCCTTTTCTTCCTATCTTCTCTAACCACCATTAGCACTTCATTTTTAGCTTTTACTTTGGCTAACTCCAATTCAAGCTCACGGTTCCTTTCTTGACAGCTACTAAGGGCTTGTTTGTCCTTTTGAGTTCTTGAATGGATCGGTTCGAGAATGTCTTTGCACGAAAGTTGTTGCTCACAAAGGATTTTATTGGTTTCTTGAGCCTCATCAAGTTGTCACGAAGATCTCGATGACGTTGTCTCTAGCATTTATATCGGTCATGAAATTGCCAAGAGACAAAGCAATACCAGTCTTGAATAAATCAAATTTTCTCTCCTCCTCCTCCTGATTGGACTTAATGAAAGAACGAGCTAACTCAATGTTGACTTCAACAAAACCATCAAGCACGGCTCTATGAAGACCTATCAAATGCGAAGCAAGGAGTGGCCTATTTAAATCATCGGTAGGAGGGTAGGTAATAGAATGGATTGAGAAACCGGTTGGCTAGCAGGCAAAGGAGCATCGGTAACTGGAGGCAATTGATCGGCAACACGGCTATCGGTAATAGGAGAAGATGGGTCGGTAAGAGAGGTTTCAACGGACCGAGACACTTCACCGGTAGGAGAGATCTCAATCTCCTCATCCAATATTTCCATGGGAGAGACAGGAGGAGCAATCGGTAAAGGAGAATCAGGAGCATGAGGATCAAAGGGTTCCAAACTCATCATCTCGGCAAAGAAAGTTCCAAGAGCTCGAGTGCAATAGGGACCAACGGTAAGATGGCTTGCCGACGCCTTAGAATGTGAATTACTCTAATAGCCGGCGAAGTAATGAAGCTTCTCTTATGTTGCTCCAAGGTATAGGCTTGCCTTTCTTTATCACAGAGAGTCTGGTCACATTTGGCAATAAGCCAACCATTTTAGTAACAAAACCAGACCAATTAAAAAGCCTCAACTCCAGAATTTGAGTAATACGTCCATTAATAGACATATACCGGATAAAGAAATCATCGGTAGAAAGGGTGCTTTCAACCGGTGCAAGCAAATGTTGCAAAGCGGCCATGAATCACGATAAACCGATTGTGTTCTTGAATAGAGGAAGGATATTTCTTGTTTGGTTTTGGAGAAGGGAAATCGGTAACCAAGCTGTTGCTCATCTTTGCCGGGAAGGATTGCTTTGCCCTTGGGAGGAATTGGACGCTTCTTAAGCTTTAACACCTTAACCTTCGATACGGCGACTTGTCTCACCGGGCCCGGTAGTTTTGGTATATCTAGGAGGGGTATCTTCGGGAGCGGCACCAACCTTCATGTCGACACAACATCAATAAAAGTAGACATTCTATCTTCTCTTCTTTGCTTACGAAATAGATCGGCAATAGATGGAGGCATTGGAGTTGGCTCGATTCTTGCCTTGCTAAGGATCTTCTCATGAACCTCAAATAAAGGTATGCCATCGGCGAGATCGAGGAATAGAAGCTTTGGAGGTATAGAAATTTAGAGTAGACATGAGATCCTTCGACGCATACCGGGATCATCATAAACGGGAGGAATTGTTGGATCATTCTCATCAAAATCAACATCTTCTTCTTCTTCATAGAAATCGAGAGAGGAGTCTTCATCAAAGATGGGATCAATATCCTCCTCTGAGCCGGTGAATTGGCTCTAGAAGAGGAAGGAAGAATAACTTGACTTACCGATTGACCGGTAGAAGAGATGCTTGAATGGCTTTACGAGTAGCCAACTCTTCAATGGTTGCTCTTTGACTCTCCTTGAGCTTTTCCGTTTGCTCGGTAAATAAGCTAGGCTGCTAAGGCTTCTTTGGAGAAGGATATCATCAACATTGATTGCCTTAACCGGTTCGGTAGATGCAACGGTAAGGGGCGACTAACCGGTAAAGGAGAAGCACCGGTAAATGGCTCGAAGTCGGTAACTCTTCTCTAACCGGTTGAAGTATTTCACCGGTAAGAGGCATCGGTTGAATAACCGGTGAAGGGCATGGTCTAATAACTTCTCCTCCTCTGAAGCAAGAACGGTGCTTGGAGAAGTCTCGGTACTACCTCCTCCCACATGTTGCATCGGTAAAGGAGTTGTAAAGTCGGTACTTATCTTCTCGGATCGATCAATCGCGGCGGCATCTTGGTCATCGGCATACGAATCACTAGAGTCGGTAGAGCTAGAGCTTGTGACGGTTGCTCCGCCCTATCAATGGTTTGATTATCGAGCCATTAATGTCCTTGAACATTTCTTCAATTTCTTCATCGAAGCATTAGCCCATTTGTTTTTGTTGGGTGAATAGAGTTGAAGAAGTCGAAAGAGAGATATCACCCATACTACGAAAGTCTCTGTTCAAGTCCACGATTTTGCACCACATCCATAACATTCTTCACGAATTGCCATCTTCGAGGTCCTAAGTTGACAATTTCGGGATCGAAAGGAGGGAAGATCATCTCCGGGTAACTCAAATCTTCCAAGGCGATAAGGATCGAGATTCCTTAAGAGTATCTGAGCATTATAAAGAATGGCAAAATCAATCCACCTTTGCTGAATCATCATGTCTTGCCGGAGCCTATCTGAGCCAAGTAGATGGCATTCCACATTGGAGGCGGCAATTCAAAATACCGATTGTAAAGCTTGAGTAGACTATCTCTACGGATAGTGAGATATCATAGTCATTCAACAAACATGGCTTGGTATAGTAGAGACCTTTATCTTCATGGATGTTGTCAAAATCCACATAATCGAGATATGTCACCGGGCGGGGCCGAGTCTTTGTTGATCTCATGGAATTGCAAAAAGCTTTCGAAGGAAAGGAGGCAAGTGCTCAATAGGATATACCCAAGTGGGAGATGGTTCAAAGGTAGGATTGACTAGCCGGGGATTGTAATGGTAAATGTGAAAGGTTGGGTTTCGATCGGTTTGCGGTGACTTACCGGTCGGGTTGATGATTGACCGGTAAATGGAATTTTGTCGGTAAGGAAGTTGTGATTAAAGAGTCTTTTGGGAATGAATGGTATGAAGTTTCCCAAGTACTGTTTCAATTCTCCTTCTTCTCTCGGCATTTTCTTTGGCAATTTGTTGGGAAGATTTTGGAATAGGTTTGGATTTCTTGGAAGGGGAGGAGCTGATTTTACATTTGTGGCTTTTTGCATTACGGTAGGGGAAAGAATGATAGAGATAGGCTTATCATCATCATCATCGAAGAAGACTCAAGTAGTTTTCTCTTTCTTGGCAAAGAAGGTTTGGGAGCGGGAGGAGCACCGGCAACTTGAGCAACCTTTGGCCGGCTAGAGAGTTTCTTCTTCTTATGAGTTGGTTTGCCGATTGGTTTACCGGCAGTTTCTTGGTAGCGAGTTCATCGAGATTTACCGGTTGGATTACCGGTGGAAGGCTCGATCGGCTTACCGGTTGGTTTACCGGTAGATTCTTTGATGGCTCTAATCATGTCAAACTTGTCAAACGCTTTGCGAGAAAGATTGAGGATACTTGGGTTGATTCTCGGAGGCTTGAAGAAGCTGAGGGGATGGATGCGAGAGCACGGCTAATCATCGAGATAATGACAAGGTTTGGCTTTGTTGGTCTTGGTAGATGGCCTTTCCTTACGAAATTTCTTAAAAGCAATTAAAACAATCCGGTAAAGGAAAGCACACCAGTTGAATTCTCCACCAATAATGATGGCGGCAATTGCTTCCCATTGTATCATGGTAATACAATGATGAGAGCCGGGCAGGCAAATGAAACATCGGTCTACAACATCGGCAACGGCGTAGAAAACGGCATCAAAACCGGCTTTCTTGTTAGCTTCACCGTGTAACGAAGGGTCGAGATCCTCTAACTTTTGCCCGGGCGGCAATCATATCTTTCATGGAGATAGAAGATGGACCGGTGGAAGAAAGATTTGGGAAGGCGGCGGCAATGGTGGCGGGGCTAAAAGTGACGGGGACACCAGCAGCAGTGGAGATAATATTCTCATTTTCATCCACAACACCATTCTCAAATAACTCATTAACCATCTCATAATAAATGTCTTCATTTCCTTCAGGCATCACGAAAGGAATAACTCCGGCAGCAATGAATAGAGCTTCAATGGCACGGCCTTCATCGGAGTCGAAAAAGCTGGAGAGAATGTAACCTCCATAGATGTCTTTCTTAATGGCCATCTGTGAATCAAATAATCATTCAAACAAAATAAGTTAGAATCAATGAGATTTCTACAATTAATTTTAAGAGATTAGATGATTCTAGAAATATAGGAGATCTAGAAGTCTTTTAGAGTTTCAAAATCATACCAGAAATCTCAAGTAGTGAAGAACACAGATGGAGAAGGAGAAGATGAAGTATTGAGAGTAAATTGCCGGTTGCTTAGATCTTTTAGAGAGAGAGAGAATCCAGAAAGTTTAACTGAGATTTTGAAATCCTTATATAGGGGACAAAAGAGCGGGAAGATGAAGAGGTGTGTTGGTTAAAGCAAAAGAAGCTTAAAGGTTTTTAACTGTCGTGCACATTGATTGACGGTTTTGTTTCACGAAATTAAAGATGTGTCATGAAAATATGAACGTGTGTGCAACGGTTATATCAAAATATAATAAAGTACAAAAAGATAACCTTTTTGATAAAAATGAATGATAATCTGAGATATTACCTTTTTGATCAATTATTTAAAATTGATCTACTTCTTTTGTATAGGAGCATGGGGAACAGGTAAAGGATAGTACGGTAGGTTGCAGACTGCAGCGGCGAAGGGATTGATGTGACTTGATAGGCAATGATGACAAACGAGCCGGTTAAAACGGATTGCAAATTTGGATCCGGCCGCGATTCGTCGGTAAAGGGCAATCGGTAAGGTAGCTAACCGGTCGAGTATTTTGACCGGTAAGAGAGATTATCATCGGTAAAGGACCATCGGATAGAGACACCATTTACCGATCAGGTATGTCGGTAAGAGGACCGGTAAAGGGAGTCTTGCCTTACCGGTAAGGGTACCGGTAAATGAGCACTAGCACGCATCGGTAAACGAGTGAGGTCACCTTTGATCTTTGTTGAGAGCTTACACGAGATAACAAAGTTAGCACATAAAGTTTATCGAATATCAATCATGCCTAGTTCTCCTCTAAGGAATTCAAATCTTTTAATGTCTAATGGTTTTGTTAAGATATCGGCTAATTGATAATCGGTATGGACTTTTAAAAGAATAATGTTACCCTTTTCAACATGATCCTTGAGGAAATGGTATTTGATGTCTATGTGCTTAGTCTTTGAATGCATCACGGGATTGTTGGAGGCTGAGATAGGCGAGGTGTTATCACAATAGATAGGACATACTTCTTGAGGGATTTCATAGTCCACTAGTTGTTGCTTCATCCATAGAATTTGTGAACGGCAACTTCCGGCTGACTATGTACTCGGCTTCGGTAGTAGAAGTGGAAATTGATGCTTGTTTCTTGCACGACCGGGAAACCAAACGGTTACAGAAATTGACAAGTTCCACTAGTACTTTTCCTGGTGACCCTACAAGCCGCAAAATCGGCATCTGAATATCCAATAAGTGTAAATGAAGAATCTTTTGGATACCACAAACCTAAGTTAGCGAGTTCCCAAAAGATATCTTATAATTCTTTTAACTGACTTGCAAATGAGATTCTCTAGGGTCGGCTTGAAATCTAGCACATACACATACGGCAAACATGATATCGGCCTCTTGGCGGTTAAGTAAAGTAGAGAGCCTATCATACCTCGGTAGAGTGTCATATCTACTTTCTTACCGGATTCATCTTTGTCAAGGTGTACATTGGTGGCCATAGGAGTGCTTTGAGGATGAGCGAGTCAAGACCAAATTTCTTGATAAGATCATTGGTGTATTTGGCTTGATTTATAAAAATACCTTCTTGGGTTTGCTTGACTTGAAGTCCAAGGAAAAATGTAAGCTCACCCATCATGCTCATCTCAAATTTGCTCTGCATAAGTTTCTCAAATCTCTTGCATAATTTCTCGTTAGTAGATCCAAAAATAATGTCATCAACATATATTTGAACTAACAATGAATGACCATTATGCTTAGCAATAAATAAGGTGGTGTCAATTTTACCTCGTTCAAACTTCTCACTAAGTAGGAATTTGGAGAGAGTTTCATACCATGCTCGAGGTGCTTGCTTGAGGCCGTACAAAGCTTTATTCAATTTGTATACGTGATTTGGCTTCTTGGAATCTTCAAAACCGGGGTTGATCAACATAAACAAGTTCTTGAAGTTCTCCATTGAGAAAGGCACTTTTCACATCCATGTGATATAGCTTGAACTCTTTGTAGGCTGCATAGGCAAGGAATAACCTAATGGCTTCTAATCTAGCTACAGGAGCAAAAGTCTCATCATAGTCTATGCCTTCTTCCCCGCCTATACCCTTTCGCCACTAGTCTAGCCTTGTTCCTTATAATTTTTCCGGTTTCATCCAATTTATTCCTATAAACCCATTTCGTTCCAATTACGGTTTGATCACTAGGTCTAGGCACTAACTCCCAAACTTTACATCTATCAAGCGATTAAGCTCTTCTTGCATAGCTTCTACCCGGGGTCATCTAGTGCTTCCTCGGTCTTCTTTGGTTCAATATTTGAGACCATAGCGAGAGGAAAATAATCCATGTTGATCCTCCATGCTTCTTAATTGGCCTCTAGTCATTACGGGACCAAAGACATCACCTATCACATTTTCTAAAGGGTGATCTCTTCTTTGGTCTCACTTCCACTAGGGAGGTCTTGCACGACCGATTCTTGTCTAAGGTTTTCTAATGGAGGAGTAGAATCGGTAAAGGGAGAAGTGATCGGTAAAGGAGATCGGTTTGGAGAAGGTGATGGAGGCGGTGATCGGTAAGTGGGGAAGGAAAGCGCAAATTGTTTGAAATAGGTTCGGCTTCGGGAGGTGAATTAGGAAAATTAATATGAGAATTTGGTTGGTAATAAATCGGTTAGGCTGGGGTTGTCTATTGGATTGCCTAACCGATTGGGGAAAGAAGGAGTCATCAACTAAGTCTCTACAAGTTACACCACTTGAGGTGAAGGTGAGCGGGGATTGATTTGCATTAGAGCGGTGGAATGATTGGAGTTTTGATTCTTTGGTTTCACTGTCTCAAACACACGAATTATCGGTACTATTTGGAGCCTTATCGAGACTCTAGCAAATCAAATTCATCAAAAGTAACATGAGCAGATTCAACAATTTTCAATAACCGTTTATTAAAAATTCTAAATGCCTTCTTGTGCTTGGCGTATCCCACAAAGATACCTTCATCGGCTTTTTCATCAAATTTACCTCGGCGCTCTTTACCGTTGTAAAGTACGTAGCATTTGCGGCCGAAGATCTTGAAGAAACCAATGTTAGGGATTACGCCACGCCATAGCTCATAAGGGGTCTTGTTATGAAACTTGTTGACCAAGGATCTATTAGGTGAAGCGGGCGGTATGGATAGCTTCGGCCCAAAAATACTTGGGAAGCCTAGCTTCGGATATCATTGTTTTTCCGGCTTCGATCAAGGTCTGTTCTTTCTCTCAACTACACCATTTTGTTGCGGTGTACCGGTGAGAAATTATGATCTATTCCATGATCATCATAGTCTTGAGCAATTCCAAGATTTTTAAATTCGGTTCCATTATCGATCTCATCTTGATGATGTCACACTCTTTTGGGTTTGCGGTAGACGGAATAATGCTGGTGGCTACTTCATATGTATCATCTTTTGAAGCAAACATCTCCACCCGGGTATATCTTGAGAAGTCGTCTACAACAACCAAAGCATATCTGCTACCCCTAAGCTGGCGGTTGTTGTGGGGCCAAACAGATCCATATGTAGCAGCTGGAGGCACCTAGAAGTGGACAAGCGAGGGCTTCTTTGCGGAAAGATTCTTTATGCTTTGTTTTCCCAATTGGCAAGCTCTACATTTCCTTCCATGATCGCCAGACACACGAGGTAAGCCGGCGACAAGATTTTTATTGGCCGGCTTGGATAGATATTTGAAGTTCGGGTATGAGTCTCTTGTGCCATAGCCGGGAATTCTCGGCTGATGTTCTTAGCTACAAAACAAACATTAGTAACATTCGAGACATTGTTTAAATCTATAGCGTATACGTTACCTTTTCTATATCCGGTGAGAAGTGTTTCACTTTGTAGCAATGTCTTTCACATAGCGGTTGGAAGAATTGAAAACACAATGCATACCTTTGTCACGAAATTGTGAAATAGAGAGAAGGTTATGTTTCGGACCATCCACCAAAGATACCTTCGTACAATAAGCGTACCTCTTTTGATGGATCCACGACCAGATAATTTTACCCTTTGCGTTGTCACCAAAGACAAGCGGAGGACCGAATGCTTCTTCCGGATCGGTGAGGAGATCGGCATGTCCGGTCGTATGCCTAGAGCATCCAGCTGTCCATAATCCAAACATCCTTACCGGCATCGGTTGAGGCCCTTAAGCATTCTGAAATAAAACGGTAAGCTTATGGTCCCCTTATTCTTTTGGGTCCAAAGAGTTAGTTCCTCTTTGGCGGCCATACACAGCCACCACACGAGCTTTTAGACTCGGTGGGTCCAGATAGGTGCTTCAAGAGGCATTCATAAGCCTTGTGACCAATAAAACCACGGTTTACACATTTATTAGAAGATGGTGAGGAGGCTTAGATGAATTGATGTTCAATTTTGCCAATGCTTGAGAGGATTAGCGATTGGACAGAAACAGATCCTTTGGGGACGAAGGCGATGGATTTAGCTTTGTTGGTAGTTGCTTGGTTTGGAAGATCTATTACCGGTTGGGGAGCCCTCACCGGTTGGTTGACCGGTGACAGGTTGTCCGACCGGTTTGTCCCTTCAGGTGATGGCTTCCTTACCGGTTGTAGTTTCCTTACCGGCAACCTGGTTAACAATTTTAATTCCACCTTTGCTTTTTCCATCTCTGAGTGGAACATATTGTCCTAGCTCGGGATCGGCTACCTCGGTCCATTGGGATTTGTTTTTGCCCAAATAAGCTTTCATCCGTTCCCTTCCCTTGGGATAGGTGTGTGGAACAACTTTGAAAGGTTTAGTTAACTCTCTCTTAATCAATTTGGATTGAGCATCATCAAATTTACCCATCAAGTTCTCGAGAGACAGACTTGGTAGCCGGTTTGTTATTCTTTGTCATTTTCCTTCTTCTTTGGAGGTAAAACTTATTCCGGTTGTAACATCTCGGTTTGGAGACATCGATCTTGTATGATAGTCTCCATAGCGGCTCGGGATTTTGTGTAAGTGTCAATAGTTTTAGAAAGAGAATTATTTCTTGACACAAGATCGGCAATTTGACAAACGAAATGTTCGATCTCTCGAGTGAGTTCTTGATTGTCCTTTTTAACCGAACCGACTCTAGCTTGCTTTCTTTCAAATCTTTTATTTCGGCTTTCAAAGAGTCATTTTCAGAGATTATTTTGAAATTATCGGCCATAATTTTGTGAGCTTCATTTAATTTTTCAAAATCGGAGAAGAGCTCATTCATCACCTCTGCCATTTCGAGACTTTGACATATTGGGCATAGGGTCAACGGTAGGGCGAGGGGAAGAGGATGATGGTTCAAAATTGGGATCAAAATTTGGTAGTGATGATATCGGTTCGGGGTTAGGCTCGGTTAGAGGCTTTAAGTGAATCGGTCGGTTCTCGAAGCATCGGTTGATAAGAAGCGATCGGTAAGGCTTGAGCTTGATAGGTCGGTTGAATGGATTGCATCAACGATGCGAGAGTGGGCATGGTTTTGGGTGACCATAGAGGGATCCACCTATGTTTTGAATTTTGAAGTTATATGGATTGCACTGCATCTACCTTGGGGATAGGAATGGGATCATCAAAGTATGTCAAGGGAGATCTCATAGGTGGAGTCCGGTCAACATAAGATGATTGTTCATTGGAGTTGGGGTGTCTAAAGATAGGAGTTTGTAGAGATGGGTTTATCATAAGTTCCATCCATAGCAACAAAGCGACATCGGCATCTTCATGCGAGTCGGCAAAGTCGGCTTCCTCATTCTCGAGTCGGTCTCAAACCAAACGGGTAAAGCCTTTTCGGTTGCATCCTCCGCAACTAAACTCTTAGATCTAGGAAATTTCTTGAACGGTTTCTTCCTCGAAATTCATATTTCGGTTGAGGGCATTTGGAGGCAAAATGGCCGGGTTTTCTACGGTTGTAACACACAAGCTCACCTTGGGCATTTTTACCATCGAGTTGAGGTTGAGGTTTGGCCTTTTCTTTGATAGTTTCGGATCTATGGAAAGATGAGGATTTGGGTTGGAATGATTTCTTTGTGGGATTTCTTAAAATCCTTAAACCTTTTGTAATTTCTAGCAAATGCGGCAAATTCATCCTCTACCTCAAGAGGTGTACTAGTTGAGGTATTGGCTTGAGTTGGTTGAGGCCGAGATATTGAGGGAGAGTCAACGGTAGTAGTTTGGGTGTAAGCATAGAAGAACCAGGGAAGATCTCGATGCAGTGGCAGAGATAAATTTTTAAATTGTTTTTGCACTCCACTCTAGGTTGAGCTCTTCCTCATATAAGAACAAAGTAGACACAATGTTCTGGATATGAGTAACATTCAAGTCACGGCACTCTTTCAAAATAGCGACCTTCACATGCCACAAGTCTCCAAGAGAATTAAGGAATCTCATATTTAGGTCTTTCATGGTATAGATTCTACCTAAAGATGCACAAGAGTTACTCACCTCGCGAATCGGTCGTACGTTTCCTTCATTGTCTCATTTGGATTCTTCTTGAAGGACTCAAACTCGGCAACACTTTTGTAGAGTCTGTTGTCCTTGGCCACTTGATCTCCTTCAAAGTATGCGAGTAGACTCTGCCACACTTGTTGAGCGGTCTCATAGCATTGTACTTGTTTGTACGATCTGTCATCAAGTCACGAGGTTATGATGTGCAAAGCTTTTCTCGTCCCAAGGAGTCACACGGTTTGTCATCCTCGATCCATTCTTCTCATGGTTTTGGCACATAAGTTTCATAAACCTCAAAATCTTGTTCGAGACTCTCTATCTGCATGATCCATGAGAGGAGTTTTGGGAGCTCGGTTGCAAGATTGATTTTCAGGTGTCATGGGACCATCTCGACTACGTAGTTAACCTATCATCTATTGAATCCAAGTATCGCATGATTCTGTTTTTCCATCGGAAATTCGTTATCGTTCAACATGGGAACGGATGTCAAGTTGTATGTTTGCATGATTTTTCTGCCATTTTGAAGTTGGCAATTCAAGTGGTTAAACTTAGAAAAATGATTTTCAAAAATTGCAAGCTCTGATACCAAGTGTTAGGTCCTAAATAGTAGGAATCAGGCTAGAGGGGGGTGAATAGCACTTTGTTAAAACTTTTTGCTAAAAATTTCTTTTGAAAAACTTTAGCTCACGGTAAGTGATTTTGCACAATGGAAATTAAGTTTTCGGTTTAGAGAAAAAGGCAAACCGGTAAGACAAAATATCATGCAAGACAAGACAAAATTATTTCCAAGTAAGACAAACAAAGTGAGCGGTAAGTGAAGTCAATATGTTGTGACCGATTGAGAGATTATCAGCGATTACAACTACACAACAGAAAACAAGCAAAGCAATAAATGACACATTGTTTGAAGAGGTTCACAGTGTTAAATAACTGCTACGTTCTCTACCAAGTTTGGTCAGAACTTGGATTTGTGAAGGTGCACTACTATATTAATGGATTCTACCTATTACAAGTTGCAAGCCAAAGATTGAAAGGCTGCCAAACTAGAGGTGACCACTAATGGGTCGTGCTACAATAAAGACCTGGTGT
Source organism: Adenophora triphylla var. japonica (assembly GCA_022495995.1). NCBI lineage: Eukaryota > Viridiplantae > Streptophyta > Magnoliopsida > Asterales > Campanulaceae > Adenophora > Adenophora triphylla. The sequence goes on along the minus strand of JAFEMH010007964.1, from coordinate 55,234 downwards.
TTTCTAGAGATGTGCTCACGAGCTGAGCTGATTTCTCTAGGGTGTTGTGTGTGAATCAATCAATGTGTTCCATAAGTAGTCTAATGGAGGAACACTACAGAATTGATTGAGGTGCCAGTGAATAAGTCCTAACAGAGATGTCTAGTGAATAGGGGACTTGCTTTGAATGCCTTGAACTAGAGAATGTGCAGGTTGGTAGTTCAAAGCAACTCACTCTCAAGAATCATAAATGCACCAACCTTCTTCAATGCTCCAGGAAAGCTATTTATAGTGAACTTTGAAAAGGAGTCGTTGTCTTTGAAGAGGTTGCAATGATAACTTGGACTGGCAGGCATTAAATGGGAAGATCCTTGCATTAAATACCTGAGATTTGGATAGAGAGGATTTCCAGAGATAGATGGGGCTCTGTGAGTACTGGTTACTTGACATTCTCAAAGTAGGTACAGATTTGCTGCAGAGATGTCATGTCAGCATGCTTGCTTTACCAACTTTAGCTAAAGTTGATGGCTTGGTGGTTGGGAGCAATTAATGCACCTAAGCAAGTCGCTAACCGAAGGAAGCTTGAAGAGTAAGCCTTAACCGGTAAAGTAACATGGCCGGTAACAGAGGTGCCGGCCCGGTAACTCAACAGGTAAGATAGCTCAACCGGTAAGTGAAGCTTTGACCGGTAACTGACTCCAACCGGTAACTCACACAATGCTGATGAAAAATCTCAGGTCTTCAAGTCTTCAAATCTTGAGAAAAATACATAGCAAAAACACTTGGCACTAGCACTAAGGGATCCTATGATACATAGAAAAATTCTATTTTGATCTAACTAAATTAGGGGTCCTCATTAATGCTTGTAAAGATTGGGATTAAGCAATTCTAAGCCAAAGCATATATTTGACTAACAGTATTAAAGAGTGTCATTAGTAGTGTTAATAACTGCTAGTTTGTTTTAATAAGTTCATGTAATTTACAAAAATGTCACTGCTGTTTTAAAACAAGTTCCGATTATTCAAATTGTCACTATGTGGTTTAAACAAGTTTCGATTATTTACAAAAATATCATCGCGTGTTTTAAAACAATTTTTTTAAAAATGTTAAAAATATTAGGTTTTCCTAAGATTTTAACTTAATTTTTTGGTCAAAATTTACTAAATTAAAAAATTATAGTAAAACTATTTTTGCAGAATACTCCCTCTTTTCCACCCGAATTAGGATTTTTGGTCAACTTAATTACACTTTGACCAATAATTTAAATAAACAATAATTATCCTAATGAAAATTAAAAAAGTTGTCGTATCATGTTAGAATATTGAGAGATATTCTCAAGGAAAAGATAATATTTAGTTATCTAATTTGGTATTAAGCCAACTTAGTAGAGTTCCCTAATTTAGGAATATTACTTATTAGAACTAGATTGACTCCCGTGCGATGCACGGGGCGTTACTATAGATTTAAAAGACAAAAATTGAACTAAGAAAAAAAAATCAATTCGTTTATACATTATGAAATACTTCCTTAAAGATTACATTGTCAGTACATAAAAATTAGAGAACAATAAAATAGGAATAAAAAAATAATCATACGAAATATGCATATCGATACACAATTCTGTAGTATTTTCTCATTTAAAAAAGTAAATAAAATAGACGAACATGTTTAGCACATACGAAATACTCCAAGTTATTGAAATTAGTAAAAAAAGGTGAAGATTGAAAATCTAGTTAAAAAAATGTGATATTTTATTTCGTTTTGATAAAGATAATTTTTTAAATAAAAACAAAAGATTTGTTCATACTAAAAGGATAGTACAGTTATCTAATAAAAATTAATATCATTCTTTTTCAAATTTATTAATACTTTATTTACTATGCTTCAAATATTAAAAAAAAAAAGGAAAAAAAGTAAATAAAATGTTTGATATATCGAACTAAAATAAACACAATAACCATATCACTCCATCTCACTTACTCCCGTGCGATGCACGGGGCGTTATTATTAAATTAGAAGATCAATATTGGGTAAATATCTACCTTGAATTTTATAAATATTCAAAGCGAAAGATTAAAACAGTAATACAAATATAGTAAAATGGAAAATATATTATCGTACAATTTAAAATATTTATTACAGAAAATTATAGATATCGAACTATGCTTCAAAGTTTTTTTTTTAAAAATAATTAAATAAATTGTTTGATATATCAAAATAAACCCAATAACCATATTACCCCATCCCACTTATTAAATTGAAACCCAAACCCACATTCATCACACTCCCCCGTGTGTGTGTGTGTGTGTGTGTGTGTGTGTGTGTATATATATATATACAGATTATTATTATATTAAATAACCCTATATACTTTATAAATACACAACGATTTTGTTTTTAAAAATTAAAATATGCCACGGAGGAAAATATCGGAATTGCCCTTAAATAAACGGTTGACACATGTCAGCAATGAAAAAAAAAGTGATTTTTTTTCTTTTAGATAAAGAGAATAAAAAAAAACAAATCAAAATATTTAGTTATACCAAAAGGGTAGTACAGTTATCTAATAAAAATAAATATCATTCTTTTTCAAATGAAAACTTTCCCTTAACTCATGCTAGTACATTTAAAAGAATATGTAATAATTATTTACATTAACTCATTATGAACATAATTATGATATTTATTTTTAATTTAGCTTATTAAATTTTGGGAAGAAAAATAAAAATACTGAAAATACTAACAAATGCGTTAAATGAAAAAAGTTTCCTCAAACCCTACACTCACTCAACAAACCCTACCCCATCCCACTTATTAAATAGAAACTCAAACCCACATTCATCACACTCCGCCCTATATATATATATATATATATACATATATATATATATATATACATATATATATATATATATACATATATATATATATATATACATACATATATATATATATATATACATATATATATATATATATACATATATATATATATATATATATACATATATATATATATATATATATACATATATATATATATATATATATACATATATATATATATATACATATATATATATATATATACATATATATATATATATATATATACATATATATATATATATATACATATATATATATACATATACATATATATATATATATATACATACATATATATATATATATATACATATATATATATATATATATACAAATATACATACATATATATATATATATATACATATATATATACATATACATATACATATATGTATACATATATGTATACACATATATACACATATATATATGCATATATATATACACATATATACACATACATATATGCATATATATATACACATATATATATATACATATATATACACATATATATACACATATATATATATATATACATATATATATACATATATATATATATATATATATATATACATATATATATACATATATATATATATATACATATATATATACATATATATATATATATACATATATATATATATATATATATATATATATATACATATATATATACATATATACATATATATATACATATATACATATATATATATATATATATATATATATACAATTTGAAGGATTTCGCAGGTTTATTAATCAAGGTTTGACAGAAGAACTTTTTAACTTTTCAAAAATTGAACCCGATCAAAAAATGGAATATATATATATATATATATATATATATATATATATATATATATATATATATATATACACACAATGATTTTGTTTATACATATTCAAAACCATTCAAACTCATTATCCTATACCCCATCACTTTTATTTAATTTTACATTGTTTATTTTTTTTATTAATTAAATTATTATTATTATTATTATTATTATTATAATTATTATTATTATTATTATTATTATTATTATTATTATTATTATCATTTATAATTAAAAAACTTACTTCACGCTTAATTAATTTTGACTAAAAAGAAATTGAAAAATTAGTAAAGGATAATTAACAAATTTATATTTAAAAAAGAGGATTTTGTTCGTTGTTTAAATCAAATGAATGAAGTCTCTATTTAAAGATAAAAAAATTATTAATTTAGGTCTAAAAAAAATTAAAAAAAAAAAGTAATTTAATATATAATAATTGAGGTCAAAGAAATCGGATAAATTTTTTTTTGAAATCCAGCCAGCGAATCGTGTGTTGCTATGTGTCAAAAAAATTTAAAAAAAGTGAGGTAACGTGCCCTTGTCGGCGCTTGCTATACACGCGCCAACGAAATGTCCGAAATGCCCCTCCCCAACAGGCCGACACGTGTCCAAATTGGTTAAACAAAAAAAAAAAGAAACAGCCAATAACAGATTGCCACATGGCATTTTGGCCTTGTTATTTGCACTCTTGCCACCATGTGAAATGTCCAAAATGCCCTTCAATTGCAAAAAATTTACCACAATCTTCTGATTATATATATATATAGATATAGATGAGTAACTATCTCCATTTAGCATATTCCAAGCCCACCATTAAATGGTAAAGAAAACAATACTATATAAATACATATATTGTAAGAAAGAAAAAAGCGGAAAAATTATTAAATTTAGAAAACAATAGGTCATATTTATTTACATTAACTCATCATGAACATAATTATGATATTTATTTTCAATTTATCTTATTTAATTTTGAGAAGAAAAATCAAAATCCTAAAAATACTAACATTTGTGTTAAATGAAAAAAAAAAAAAACTCCCCAAACCATTCACTCCCCCATCAAACCTAACCCACTTCTTCCTCACCCTCTTTTAAAATACCAATTATACTATCTATATTTCTTAGAATATTGACATGCACTACAATCAAAATTTTAAAAATGATGACCAAATTTCCCGATATTCATCTTTATTAATACTTTATTTACTATGATTCAATTTTTTTTTAAAATTAAATAAAATGTTTGATGTATCGAACTAAAATAAACGCAATAACCATATTACCCCTTCCAACTCATTATCCAGTACCCCATCACTTGAATTTTATTTTATATTCTTTATTTTTATAATTAGTAAAGTTATTATTATTATCATTATCATTTATAATAAAAAAACTTTACACTTAATTAATTTTGACTAAAAACATATTGAAAAATTAAAAAGGTAAATTAACAAAGGATACTTAAGAAATTTATATTTAAAAAAAAAGATTTTTTTTCTGTGTCCAAATCAAATGAAAATAGTCTCTATTTAATGAGAAAATAAAATTATGAATTTTGGTGATTTTTTTTTAAAAAAAAATTAATTTATTATAATATTATTTAGGTTAAAGAAATGGATGGAAAAAAAATGAAATCAAACCAAAGGACGACACGTGTCCAAACAAAAAAAAAATAAAAAAAAATTCCATCAGCCTTCACTCACGCGCCATTGTCGGCGCCTGTGTCACATGCGCCAAGGAAATGTCCAAAATGGCCCTCACCAAAATGGCGACAAGTGTCCAAATTGCCCAAAAAAAAAAGTAAAAAAAAAGAGGCCAATCACAACGCGCCACGTTTCGTTTCAGATGGAATTTTTGCCATTTTGCCACCAGATGAAATGACGAAAATGCCCCTGATACCCTCTTTAATTACCAAAACCTTGTTATTATATATAGATAGATTAGAATCATATTAGATTAAGCAGATTTGTTAAACTCCTATTAGAATTAGGATAAAATATGGATAGCCCAAAATTTATTATGTATTATTTCCGTCTTAATGTTTACATAAGCTAGAGACTCTTATTTATACACAAAACATAAAGAGTTCTAATTATAATACAAGTCTAACAAATCTCCTTATTCTAATAACATATCTCGTTATTCTAATATGATTCTAATTCTAATAAGTAATATTCCTAAACTAGGGAACTCTACTAAGTTGGCTTAATACCAATTTAGATAACTAAATACTTTTTTTCATTGAAAATATCTCTCAATATCTCTCAATATCCTACAACGTAAATTTCCAACTTGTCAAAAAGAAATTAAATATTGATAAAGGTAAATAATAATAATAATAATAATAATAATAATAATAATAATAATAATAATAATAATAATAATAATAATAATAATAATAATAATAATAATAATAATAATAACTAAAAATTCAGTAGGAAAAAATTGATATTGTAACATATGTTGTTCCAATATCTGAAGAGACATCCGCATTAGATATTCTTTTTTTCAATTCCATTCACAACTTGTGCCCCACACATGTCCTTCGTTTTCTTCAATCTTCGTTTTTATATTTAACGACACTTAATCAACGTTTTAAAGTGAATGCCACTTAATTATCGTTTTTATCGTGAACGACACAAAATCATCGTTTTTATAGTTGAGAAACTCAATAATCGTTTTTAGAATTAACTACACTAATCAAGTTTTTATAGTGGGCTAACACTCCTAGAAACTGGGTGAATAGCGACGGAGGTAACAGCGACGGAATACTCCGTCGCTATTCAACGACGGAAAAATCATTCTAGCGACGGACTGGCGTCGCTCATTTCTAATTAGCGACGGAAATATTTCTGTCACTAAATTCCATCGCTGAAAAGCATCTTTTTCAGAATATCCTTTCTTCTCCGTTGCTGATTCGATATTTCCGTCGCTGACCAGCAACAGACATTCGGTCGCTAACAGACACGGAAGTTTCCGTCGCTAACAAATCATATTTTTTGAATATTCCTATTTTCCGCCGCTGATATGATATTTCCGTCGCTGGTCAGCGATGGATGTTTCTGTAACTAAATAGCAGTGGAACCTCCGTCACTGATTAGCTTTAGAATTATCTGTATCTGATTAGCTACGGTACACTCCGTTGCTGGTCAGCGACGGATTGTTCTGTAGCTAAATAGCGGCGGAATCTCCGTCACTCACTGATTAGCTTCAGACTTTTCCGTAGCTGTTTAGCTACGGTGCACTCCGTCGCTAAGATGAATATCGGTTTAGAATATTCTTCCTCCGTCGCTGAATAGCGGCAGAAATTCCAAAATTCCGTCACTGTCTTTGATTATGAAATTTTCAAAGGAATTGTACAAAATTAAAAGATTTAATTAATTTTTTGGTCCCTTGACTTTACAAAAATCATTTATTTGGTCCCTATACTAAAAATTTAATTCGTTTGGTCCAACATGTTGACTTTTACCATCAAATTCCCCCCTCGCCCCGTTACCGTTCAACTTACCGTCAATTAATTTTTCAAAATGCCCAAAGTACCCTTACCTATATCAATACACAAATGAGGTTATTATTGTAATTTTTGAATTCACTCTTCATCTTTATCATGCTGCCCCAAATCAAAGAAAGTTCCAATCCTTCATCTTCATTCAATCCTTCATCTTCATCATGCTGCCCGAATCCTTCCCCTTCACCTACACCCAGTGCCAAGCTTTCTCCTTTGCACTCTTCTCCCCCCCCCCCTCTCTCTCTCTCTCTTTGTCTAGATCTAATTAAAACCCCGATCTCAATTTTGACACATTCCACAAATTTTGGTGGAGGAGTTCGCGGAGAACGCGATAACCATATCAAACTTGACCAAACGCCTAAACTTAGAATAATCAATCACGCCTTGTAATTGCCCAGCCCCTGGAGCGGTGTTGTTGTTGTGGGCTCGTTTGAGGGCTTGAACGGTTAGGATGGCTTCGATGCTGAGGTTTCTTCCCCTTTATACAAGGGTTTCCTGATCTTGCTCATGTCTCTCGATTCGACAACGAACCCCCACCCCTGCCGCCTGCTTCAAAACCGGAGAGAAGGAGTCGGAAAAGACTGCATTTTGGTGGACACTGACAGGAGGCATAGGTGGAATTACTTTCCATTACCGACTAGATTACTTGCAATTACACTACCTCCAAAACCGGAGAGAAGGAGTTGGAAAAGACTGCAGTAGTGAATTTTTTTTACAAAAAGTTATATAAAAAAAGTTAAGAATTTTTAAAGAAATAAAAGTATATAATAGAAGAGAGACGGACAATAGCATATATACTTTTTTTAATTTTTTTATATAAATAAAACTATTTGAGATGTTAGTTAGTAGTGGATTTTTTTACAAAATGTTATATAAAAAAGTTAAGCATTTTTAAAGAAATAAAAGTATATAATAGAAGAGGGACGGACAATAGCATATATACTTTTTAATTTTTTGTAATTTTTTTTTTGATAAATAAAACTATTTGAGATGTTAGTTAGTAGTGAAATTTTTTACAAAAAGTTATATAAAAAAAAGTTAAGAATTTTTAAAGAAATAAAAGTATATAATAGAAGAGGGAGGACAATAGCATATATACTTTTTAAATTTAATTTTTTTGGATAAATAAAACTATTTGGAGATGTAAGTTAGTAGTGAAATTTTTTACAAAAAAGTTATATAAAAAAGTTAAGAATTTTTAAAGAAATAAAAGTATATAATAAAAAAAAGAGAGACGGACAATAGTATTTACTTTTTTATTTTTTTTGGATAAATAAAACTATTTGAGATGTTAGTTAGTAGTGAAATTTTTTACAAAAAATTATATAAAAAAAGTTAGGAATTTTTTAAAAATGAAAGTATATAATAATAAAAAAAAAAGAGACGGACAATAGCATTTAATTTTTTTTATAAATAAAACTATTTGAGATGTTAGTTAGTAGTGAAATTTTTTACAAAAAATTATCTCAAAAAAGTTTAAGAATTTTTAAAGAAATTAAATTATATAATAGAAAAAAGAGAGACGGACAATAGCATTTACCTTTTTTTTTTGGATAAATAAAAATATTTGAGATGTTAGGTAGTAGTGAAATTTTTTTACAAAAAATTATATAAAAAAGTTAAGAATTTTTAATGAAATGAAAGTATATAATAGAAAAAAGAGAGACGGACAATAGCATTTAATTTTTTTTATTATTTTTTTTTGATAAATAAAACTATTTGAGATGTTAGTTAGTAGTGAAATTTTTTACAAAAAATTATCTCAAAAAAGTTAAGAATTTTTAAAGAAATTAAAGTATATAATAGAAAAAAGAGAGACAGACAATAGCATTTACTTTTTTTTTTATGGATAAATAAAACTATTTGAGATGTTAGGTAGTAGTGATTTTTTTAAAGAATTTTTACAGAAATGAAAGTATATAACAGAAAAAAGAGGGATGAACAATAGCATTTACTTTTTAATTTTTTTTTAATTTTTTTTTTTTGGATAAATAAAACTATTTGAGATGTTAGTTAGTAGTGAAATTTTTTACAAAAAGTTATATAAAAAAAGTTAAGAATTTTTAAAGAAATGAAAGTATATGAAAGAAGTTATGGTTTAGAATATAGGGTATGTGTTATGTTTTAGGGTATAAGTTAAGGTTTAGGGTATATGTATATGGGTTATGATTTAGAGTATATGGTATGTGTATATGATATGAAGTATATGATTTAGGGTATAAAGTATGGGTGTCTGGTGTATGGGGTATATGATATAGTATATGAGTTATGGTTTAGGGTATAGGGTATGTGTGTCTGGTGTATGGGTATATGATATATGTTTAAGGCATTGGGTATATTAAAAATCTTTTATTTAAAAATACCTAACTTTTTTTTTATGTATGATATAATATTATTTATATTTTAAATTATTATTAGGGTAAAGGGTATATACTTTTGAGTTTAGGTATATGATTTAGGGTTTAGAGTATGTGGTATAAATATGATTTAAGGTATAGGGGTTAGGGGTTAGGGTATGAGATATATAGGGTTTAGGGTTTAGGATATAGAGGTATATACTTTTTATTTATTATTATTATTATTATTATTATTATTATTATTATTATTATTATTATTATTATTATTATTATTATTATTATTATTATTATTATTATTATCAATTATTATTATTATTGTTATTAACAAGTATTGTTACTAATTATTATTATAGTAGTAAGTATTTGCACCAATTGTACAAATTTTTATTAAATACTTTTATTAATTTTTATATAAACTAAGTATCATTATGATCATTTATTATTATATTCATTATTAGTATAAATGTGTGTTATTACTAATATCACTAGTAATAATAAACTAAAACTAAAAGTTTATGAGGTGTCATCTACTCATTGGTTGTTAAAGGTTCACATAGATCACCTCAACCTATCTATTACTTGATCGCAACCATTCATTTGATTAACGTCAAAGGTTCACAATTAACCAATCAAATCCATTTAAAAAATCCTACCTATGTATATAACAAAAAATTATGGTTCTATTATATTAGATCCTCTATTTCTATCTCTATCAGCGGCGCCTCTCTTTCTCTCTCTATCCGCTCGTCTCGCTCTCCGCCCTCGTCTCTCTCTCCGCTCGTCTCTCTATCTCCGGGTATCATCCATGGCGTCGTCTTCCTCTTCATCCCCCATCTCAATTTTTCATTTGATTCCTCACCAGGAAAACGTTGACGTCTTGAAACTTCCTACTCGTCGCGGAAATGAGATCGTCGCCATGTATGTTCGGTACCCCATGGCTACACGAACTCTGCTTTACTCTGATGGAAACGCGGCGGATGTGGGCCATATGTATGAGCTCTTCATCGAATTGAGCATTCACTTGCGCGTCAATCTCATGGGGTAATTTATTTAATCTCTCCATTTTTTTTAATTATCTTACAGGAGATAAATGTATAAGCTGGCTTCTAAATGGGTCAATTTCAGTTGAATATTTCAAGTTATTACTCGATATGCAATCAGATTTTGTCTCGGTGAATTGCTTATTCTTAGGTGCTAATTTGTTTCTTAATCAGATGATAAAATAAGATTTGTATATTTATTTTGTTTATAAATGAGTTGCAGAAGCCCCACCCTCACTTCCCCTTTCCGGCCACCACCCCAAACGGCCACCATGAGAGATGTCGTTGTCACTGCTCTCTCTCTTTCTCCTAGTTGGATCTGATGGTTTGTGTGTATGTGAGAGTAGATCTATATGTTTTTTTATACAAGTGTAGATCTGTAAAAACAAATGGATACAAGTATAGATCTGTTATTTTGAATTTGTAATTTTGTGCATGTGTTCGTGTATGTTTGTGTGTGTGTGTTTGGTTGTTTTGTTTTCTAGGTTTCTTTTGAATCAGTGACAATGATGATGGGCGGCGGTGATGGACGACGTTGTTGATGGTGGCGTTGGATGGCGGTGTTGGTGGTGGCGTTGGATAGCGGTGATTTGCAATGGTTGTGTTGTACTATGAACAAAGTGTTGATTTGCGATGATGGACGGCGGCGTTGGATGGTGGTGATTTGCATTGGTTGTGTTGGAGAAACAAAATATTGATTTGTAACTTATATTGACAATGTAATTGTAATTAATGTATTTTGACATTTTCAATATAGATTATTTTTTAATAAAATTTGTTCTTATACTATTAGTTATTAAATTATTTAATTAATAGTTTTAGTAAAATTATTATTCATTTTTATAAATAAAATTATTCAATATATATATATATATATATATATATATATATATATATATATATAAACTAATTGAATATAAAAGAAATTTAAGGGAGCAAAGTGTAACTGTGAAATATCAAGGACTGATTTAAGATTAATAAAAGTTAAGGGACTGATTTGTAGTGAAAAATAATATTGATTTTTAAATAAAAAAAATTTAAATTGTATTTTTGATATCAGCGACAGAATGTCCGTCGCAATGAAAAATATTAATTAAAAGATAAATATTATTAAATTGACATCAGCGACGAAATGTTCGTTACTATACATCGACGAAAGTTGTCAGCAACGGACATCAGCGACGAAACATTCCGTCGTTGTTAAGAGACGGAAGTTTTTGTCCGTTGGTGAACAGAGACGGTAGTCATTCCGTAGCTTCTTAGCGACAAACATTTAGCAACGGAATGTTCGTTACTATACAGCGACGGAAGTTGTCAGCAACGGACATCAGCGACGAAAATATTCGGTCGCTGTTCAGCGACGGAAGTCTTTGGTCCGTCGGTGAACAGTGACGGTAGTCATTCCGTAGCTGAAAAGCGACAAACTTTCAGCGACGGATATATTCCGTCGCTGGACTGAAATCAGCGACGGAAATCTCCATCACTAATGACCAGTTTTCTAGTAACACTAAACATGTTTTTATATTGCGCTACCACTAAATCACGTTTTCAGAGTGTAATACCACTAATCATGTTTAAAGTTGTTTGAATCAACACGCTTTTCGTGCATATTTCATGCCACGAATACACCATCAGACTGATTTCATATGGCATGTGTTGTGGGCATTTTTTGACATGACGACATCTTCAGTTGATCCTGCATAACGAGATGTCATTACACTGTAAGTATTGTTTTAAATATTTACTTGTCCAATATTTCCTAATATTATTATTCTTATTTTTCAGTAATTAAGAGAGGAATGCGGAAACAACCTTCAAGCACGTTCAACAGACCTTCAAACGGCTAGGGCGACTTGGTCTCACGGAGGTTGAAAAGATAAACCACAATGCCGAGATTGTAGGAACCATATTTGACTCTTTCTTAGTTACTTGTATTTAAGGGGAAATGGAGACGGAAAATGACACTCATGCTCATACGCACACACTTTACACACAAACTCTTGTAATCCTCTCCATTATCTTCCGAAGTTGTAATTGTGATCATTATAGTGGAACCTTTAAGGTTGGAGACCTAACTCCCGGGGTTTTTTCCAAAGAGGTTATCACCTCCAAGGTTTTCCTCGTTACCAAATCGCGTTGTCATTGTCTCGTTTTTCATTTTCTTGTTCCATATAATCGAATTCCATAGTTCCCTCCTTATTATTCAATCCACACACTAAACATAGTTAAGATTCTACTCTATTGTTTTTTCTACCAAAACAATTTGGCGCCCACCGAGGGGCCGCGTGGTTTATCGGTTATTTGAAACATTTCCTAATCGAATTCACTATGTCTGCACCCACCAATGTGTCCACCGCCGGCAAAGGTCCCACCGTTGTTCCCACATCAGGAGGTAGAACCAGCTTGTTACCACCGCCTCCTCGTACCGGATCTCACCAACTCAACCTACGAAGACTCCACAAAAGGGGGCGACCTCTTCCAATGCAGATGCCGACATCCGGAGTATCCTAACCAGGTTGAATCAAAGGTTGGACCTACAAGATAACAATTCGAAGGTGTTGACCAATTCCATGATTAAGATGCGTAAAGACCAACAACTCATAGCATCTCGGCTTGAAAACATATCACCACCGCGCGCAAGGGTTCTCAACTTTGACAACTCCGGAGGATCTACATTTCGTAATGAATTCATTCCAATGGGCAATCCTCCTCCGCCGACATCTTTCATGATGTCAACATCTTTGCCCGGGGACACCCCTTTGACACCATCTTCTCGCAGGATTCACTCCATTCATCCCATTTATAGACAAAGACCGCCGTCACGACTACTACGGACAACTACTGGTTTGATTAATAATCTTTTCAATAATAATAATTTCAATCGTATTCCTATGGCCGACCCTTTTGCAGAAACCCACTAGCTAAACAGATGCAGGGATCTCGTAGAATTAGTAATGAACGTACTGTGTGACTCCTCCAATTCAACCGCAACGCAAAACCGCTACACCGCCTCGGTTTGTCCCAAAGAATTGCAAATGTCGACATACCGAAGCGCTTCAAGGTACCATCTATGAAGTTGTACGACGGCACCACGGACCCGCAGAGGAGCACGTGGCACACTATCAAGAAAAGATGGACATAATCCATATTCCACTTCAATTCCGGGAGGCTTGCTTATGCAGGGATTTGGATCCACCTTATCCGGACCAGCTCTCAAATGGTTGATTAGGCAACCCCTAGGTTCAATTGGTTCATAAGCCCGGCTCATCAACATGTTCTATAACCAATTCTCATGCAGTCGACAATTTGAAAGGTTGACAAGTGACCTTTACAATGTAACTCAGCCTTAATGAAACCCTAAAGGATTACGTCCACCGGTTCAATAAAGAGGTGCTGGAAATTCCCAATCTTGACATGTCGATGCCACGAAGCATTCAAAATGGGGTTGAAGAAAGATTCGCAGTATTACCAAGATTTGGTAATGACTCCTTGTAAGCGGCCGGAGGAAGTCGGGAGCAGGGCATTGAGATTCATAAGACTCGGAGGAAGATGAGCTGCGAAGATCAAAGTCATCATCCAAGACGTCGACATATGACCATCCCGATAGAAAGACCGAATCGTCCCATCGCAAAACAACCGTCCCAATCCTTATCCGAGAATTGACACTAGCAAAATTAATTCAATAGACGGTGAGGATGAAGATAATGATAATGTGCCTAACATTTCGATTATTGTTTTTCGTTGATATTTCGGTGTACTTTGCGCAATGGGCAACCTGGGAGACAAAGCCGGATGGCCAAAGAAAACGGACAAAACCACAGGATGGCGTGACAAATCAAAATGGTGTGCTTACCATGAAGACTTTGGGCATGTTATCGAAGACCGCATCGCATTAAGAAAGGAGATCAAGCATTTGCTCTCGAAAGGACATCTTAAGGAGCCGTTGGGATCCGTAAAGAAGAAAGCCGAAAGTACGTAAGCTCCTCATGAAGCCGAAAGACCAGCTTTCTCCCCAAAGATCAACAAAGGTGATCAACTTCATTAGTGGAGGCTCGTAAATATGTGGAACATCCTATTCTCGCCGCAAAACGACATGCTAAGGAGTCAAAAGATGAAAAGCCGTAGAGACAAACTTCAGATGTCGATACCTTGCCTGCACTCCAATTGTCTTTGATGAAAGTGATCGTGATAACTTGCCGGAACCCCATCATGACGGTCTGGTCATTTCCTTGCAGATCGCCGCTGTACCATATGACGTATTCACGGTAGATGGGGGCAGCTCCGTCAATCTTATTATGTTGGGTACCCTTAAAGAAATGAACATCCCGTAATCGGAGATTGTCAAAAAATCTTCATCTGGTAGGCTTCAAGTGGTGAAGTCAAAGAAACAAAGGGGGGGAGATAAAGCTTCCAATATACTCAAAGGGCCTCAACACCGTGGAACGGTTTTGTGTAATTGATTGCGCAACATCTTACAATGTAATTCTTGGAAGACCGTGGATTCATGGAATGAAGGCCGTACCCTCCACTTACCATCAATGTGTGAAGTTTCCAACACCTTGGGGTGTCGCTAAGATTTACAAAGTGATCAACAGTGGCCAAGGAATGTTACAAAACTTCAATGAAGGCGTCTACATCTCCAAAACAAGCATAGCAATTACCGAAGAAAGTACGTGAAGTCCTGGAAGCTAGGGAGGATGATGTGAAAGAAGTATTGTTAGATACTTCCAACCCGGACATCAAAGTACTTATTGGCACCGACATATCATCGATATAGAGGAGAAGCTTGTGAACCTATTAAGAAGCGTAATAAAAGTTTCGCTTGGAAACATGATGACATGACCGGCATTAGCAAAGATGTCATCACTCACAAACTTAACATAGATCCCAGCTTCAAACCAAAGGCACCGTAAATGTAGAAAGTTTGCGTAAAACCGTAAATCGATCATCAAGGAGGAGGTAGAGCGCTTACTCAAAGCCAACATGATACGAGAGGTCGATTATCCAAGATGGTTGGCAAATGTGGTTGTGGTAGAGAAGAGAAACGGGAAATGGCGAGTTCAAGCGCCGACTTCACCGACTTAAATAAGGCCTCGCCCAAAAGATCCTTTTCCTTTGCCGCACATAGATTCATTAGTTGATGCCACCTCAGGTCACGAACTCCTCACATTCATGGACGCGTCCTCGTGGATTTCAACAAATTCGTATGGAACCATCTCGACCAAGAAGACACCGCCTTCATAACCCCTCAGGTATTTATTGTTATATTGCCATGCCTTTTGGACTAAAAAATGCATGTGCAACGTATCAAAGGCTCACAACAAGATGTTTAAGGAACAGATTGGGGACACAATGGAGGTATACATCGACGACATGGTTGTTAAGTCTAAGAAGGCCGAGGACCACATTAGCAATCTCTCTCAAGCCTTCGACATCTTGGATTGTTTCAATATGAAACTTAATCCAGCCTAAATGCAACTTCGGAATGAAAGCCGGCAAGTTTTTGGGCTATATGGTCACTAAAAGAGGCATTGAAGCCGCCCCTAACAAATACGCGCCATTCTCAACTCCGTCATCACCTCAATCCGTCAAGGACGTCCAAAGACTAACAGAAAAATTGCCGCACTCACTAGATTCATTTCAAAATCCTCGACCGATGCAAACCTTTCTACGACATCTTAAGAAAGAACAAAAAGTTTCAATGGGAGGACCAACATGAAAAAGCTTTTCAGAACTCAAAACTTACTTGTCGACACCTCCCTTATTGGCCAAACCTCGATAGAAGAACATCTTTACATCTACCTAGCAAGATCCGAAGGCGCCTGTAAGTGCGCCTTGATAATGTAACGAGATGGCAATCGCAACCCATCTACTATATAAGTAAGACACTCTTAGATGCCGAGACCAGTATTCTCATTTACAAAAATTAATTTTAGCTTTGATAATCGCTTCGTTAAATTAAGGCACTATTTTGAAACACATACTATTATTGTACGCACTAACTATCCTATTAAGAATGTCATGAGAAAACCAGAGATGTCGTCGAATGGCGAAATGGTCTCGTACAGCTTAAGCACATACGACATCAAGTACGAGCCTAGAACCGCAATAAAATCTCAAGCCCCGGCAGATTTTGTGGCCGATTTCACCCAACCCTACAACAAGAGGTGGAATTGGAAGTACAAAGCAACTTCAAGATGATGACATTCTAAAAATTTGGACTCTCTACACGGACGGTGCTTCCAACATGAGAGGTACAGGTCTTGGAGTTGTACTAAAATCGCCACAAGGGGACATAATACCACAATCTATCGCCGCGGCTTCAAGGCTACCAACAATGAAGCAGAGTACGAGGCACTTATCGCAGTTTAACAAAGGCCCAAGACTTAGATGTCAAGCATATCCGGGTGTTCATGGATTCATTACTAATTGTTAATCAATACAATGGGTCCTACGTCGCGAAAAAATGCTAAAATGACGACATATTTGGAAATTGTAAAAATTATTTCGGCCAAATTCAAAACATTTTCCTTGGAACAAATCCCGCGAGAAGAAAATTCTCAAGCCGATGCTTTGGCAAATTTGGGTTCGGCCTTCAAAAGCTTCTCACAAACCAATATCCCAATCGTGCATGTTGACATCCCAAAGAATTGACAATCTCGAGATGTTCGTCCTAGATGTTGACATACCTTCCTCTCCCGCATCAACCTCGGGATGACTCCCCTATTATCAAGTATCTCTTAGATGATACGATCCCAGCTTGAGGAGAAGAATGCGAGAGCCTTCAGTGGTAAGAGTATCTAAATATGTACTTATTGATAATCTCTTGTTTAGAAAATCAGCCGCAGTCACTACTTAAGGTGTCTAGAAGCGTATAGAGCCCATCAGTTCTCAAGGAGCCGCATGAAGGAGATTGTGGAAATCATACCGGGGCGTAAGTTTACATACTAAAGCTCTAAGGTTGGGCTATTTACGGCCCACAATGAGAAAAGACGCCATTGACTACGCAAAGAAATGCGATTCCCGTCGCCGACATGGGGACATCCCGCACCCCACCGAATTGCTACATCCTATCCCGTCACCTTGGCCGTTTATGGTTTGGGGAATGGACATTGTAGGAAAACTTCCCAGAGCACCAGGGGGACGAGTATTTCTTTTGGCCATGACAGACTACTTTTCTAAGTGGGTAGAGGCCGAGGCATATGTGCAAGTTCGTGATAAAGAAGTAATATCTTTTATCAAAAGGAACATATTTAGCCGATTTGGAATTCCATCGAAATAATTTGTGACAACGGCTCTCAGCTCATCAAAGAAGAGGACCCAAGATTTCTTGACTTTGGGGTGTTAAGATGGTAACGTCTTCGCCCGTTCACCCTCAAGCCAATGGACAGCAGAGTCTAGCAACAAAATAATAATCAAAGCAACTTAAAAAAGAGACTAAAACCGTAAAAGGATGTTGGGCGTAAGAATTACCAATGGTCCTATGGGCCGACAGACGACATCTAAGAATGCTACCGGTCAAACCCCTATTCACTTGTATTTGGAACCGAATCTGTTATTCCAGCCAGAAGTCCTTGTACCTACGGCAAGATACAAACTTTGCCGACATCCGAAAATAATAAAGACATCTTGATACATTCCCTGGATACCGTGGACGAGCTAAGGGATATGGCCAAAGTTCGCATGGCAAAGCATATCAAAGCAAAGGGTAGCCCGATCATACAATAAAAACGTCGTGGTCGAAGGTTTCAAGTAGGAGACTTAGTCCTACGAAAGGCATTCCAAAATACCAAGGAGTCCAATGCAGTGCAAGCTCGCCCCAAAATGGGAGGGACCCTACTTGATAGATGCACAAGCCGGAAAAGGAGCATATCGCCTTGCAACCTTGGATGGCCAAATGATACCCCGAAGTTGGAACGCCATTCATCTCAAAAGGTATTACATTTAAATATGACTTCCCATGAACTCATCTTTCCAGTGTATGAATCGTATTTTAATTCTTTTCTCCTATGTATCTTTTTAATTATTTACATGATAAGATGTCTCTAACATGCTTTGTGAGAGACGTCAACCTTAGTTGGCGTCCGTTTTTAACGTGTTTCTATCTTATGAGGTATTGACACATTTACATGGGGACATATCGAAAGCATGCAAAGAACAACGATTCCTCCTCCGTTAGAGACTGGCCATCTCTTCTCAAGTAAAGGTACACAATCCCTTCTAAGGTTTAAAGAGTTAATTACCTCTTTCTAAAGAAGTTAGGTTACCACACCTTCGCCTGGAGCGCAAGTTATCTCACTAATTGAGGTGTGGGGTGGGCCTATATGGGTAAACTCATATAGCTTACCCATTCCCACTCAGTTAGATGATTGATCTTAAGCATTATTCTTATGGTTATGGCATATTCGTGTCATCTAAGTATCTACGGTTTATGGCATATACGTGTCATCTAAGTATCTACGGTTTATGACATCTACATGTCATCCTAAATACCTATTATTCTGACATACTATCATGTCACCATATGTGAAAAACATGCGAAAAATTATCCAAAAAAGAAACAAGCCTTGACGTGCTTGAAAACCATTAGACCATAACTAAACTAAAATAACCATAATGTATCCAAACCAAACCAAAATAAAAATTGTCTTAAGGGACTCCGCCCCAGTAATCATCAACAAAATACCAAAGAACCAAATTGTTTTTACCTTCTTTTTTGTTTAGGTGGCTTCTGCCGCAGTGTTGTACAGGTGTCACTTCTCCAACTCGTTGGTGCATCCTGGA
The DNA here is from genome assembly GCA_022495995.1 of Adenophora triphylla var. japonica. Taxonomy (NCBI): domain Eukaryota; kingdom Viridiplantae; phylum Streptophyta; class Magnoliopsida; order Asterales; family Campanulaceae; genus Adenophora; species Adenophora triphylla. The sequence goes on along the minus strand of JAFEMH010007964.1, from coordinate 35,829 downwards.
CAATTGTTTCATATGGACTTGATGACACCTCGCCCTCGTCCCCCACCTCACCGTTAACTTGGATAGATAGGCACATTCCCCGTGAATATCCCGTGCACCAGCCTTTCCTTCTTGGTATTCCTTCATCATTTTCACCTTGCATTGAGAAACGCCTTCACTGCAGCGCTTACAAGAATTCCTCACCTCGCTATCTCCTTGTTGTGATCATCTTCACTTTTTGCCAAACTATTCAACAAGTCCTTAGCTATCTCGCTTCTTGTTCTCCCAAATGATTTGCTTAGTTGCTCTATTATCTTCTCACATTCCTTCACTTTATTATCGTATACCAACTTCTCCTTCTTGACCAAAGCAATATCCGCTTTGGATTTCTTCTTCACCAATTCAACTTCTTTTCGCCAACTCCTCCACGTATCCTACAAATTCAAAAATAACATCCCGATATTACTAAAAGTTATCACAACCTTTGAAACTATTAAATATTCAATTAATGATGTCTCACCCTGATGCCGTGCTCATAAATCTCTTCTTGAACTCCCCCGCCGACAAACCATCAAAAGAGTCTCCAACCTCGATCACTTCCTCTTGGCCGCCTTTTCTTTTCCTCACCCTAGAACCAATCCCAGCCGCTTTCATCAAGAATAGGACTCTTCTTAGGAGCGGGTGGAGGTTTCTTTTCGCCTTGACAATGGGCTCGTAAAGCAAGGCCTCGATATCCTCCAGATCAAAGTCGACCCGAAGCTATCGGTTTGGAGACCGCATGGACATAGAGATATTGTCAATAACAAATAACACATCAAATTAATGACAGCTTATCAAAGGTAACAGGATGCCAAGCTTACCAAGAGACATTATTACGTAAGTTGAAGCCTTTATATCCTCCTCGGGACAATCGACGAAACTTCCAAAGAAACCTTTGGGAGATCTCTTATCGAGAGGGAGATTGAAAAACTCTTCGATTTTTGCTAAAGTATCTTTTGCGGCGGAAATAACTCTCCCCAATCAATATCTACATGAAAGCAAAAACAATTACAATTCAGCTTTGTCTCAAGAACAGGAAATCACAAGAGTAAGAATTTAAGTACCTCCCCGGTTCCATTGCTTCGACACCTCATCCTTCTCACCGATTGACGTCCTATCAACAAAGAAAAACCTATTCTTCCATCCCCTATCACCGGAGGATGTGCCGCTCATCAAAGGATTTCTACCGACTTCTTTCTAAATAGGTACCGTTTGGAACCAAAAAGTTGAAGATCATAGGAATGGGCAATTTCGTGGAGCCCTAAGTCTAGTCCGTTTTCTCGGTTTACTTTAAGAACAAAAGCAAATACTCGCCAAGCCATTGGCATAAGTTGAGCATAAGCCGCTTGAGTTTTTAGAAAGAACTCAAGCAACCAACCGTGGGAAAGGGTAGCTAAACCCTAGCAAGAAGGGATATTCGAAGAAGCAGATCCATTTGGGAGAAACATGGTCGACCTAAGTTTTATGGAAAAAGGATGAAAAATTACACCACTTGGGAAACAACATTGTTGTTTTATGGTCTCTATTTGAGAATCATTAAACAAACAAGTTTCTTCAAGCAGTTTAGTGAGAAGATTTGCGCAAACAAAGTCGTCGAGATTAATCTCTACGGACCTTGTGGGGATGACGCTTTCTTGGGTTTGGAAGCGTACATCCCGGTTTTACCCATGGTTGACAAAGCAAAAAGAGAAGAATAAACAAAGGAAGAAGGTCGTAGATGGAGTGATTTTACCTTGAAAGCGAACGGGCGCCTGTGGGCCAAAGGAAGTGAAAAGAAGATTTGAGAAGATAAGTTTTCTCAAGCGGTTAATAAAAAGGAAAAAAGAATCCCTTTTCAAAATTAACTCTCTCCCCAACCGTTCATTTCATCGCCACGTCTCCCAAGAACGCCCCATCGTGCAGAGTAACAATGCTTGGGTCATTAATTCAAAAGGAAAACATTTTGCCTCTTCGCTGCCTACATAGTCAAATGTTTTTGGGGACAAATTGTTGTGGGCATTTTTGACATGACGACATCTTCGCTGATCCCGCATAACGAGATGTCATTACACCGTAAGTATTGTTTTAAATATTTACTTGTCCAATATTTCCTAATATTATTATTCTTATTTTTCGCAATTAAGAGAGGAATGCGGAAACAACCTTCAAGCACGTTCAACCGTACCTTCAAACGGCTAGGGCGACTTGGTCTCACGGAGGTTGAAAAGATAAACCACAATGCCGAGATTGTAGGAACCATATTTGACTCTTTCTTAGTTACTTGTATTTAAGGGGAAATGGAGACGGAAAATGACACTCATGCTCATACGCACACACTTTACACACAAACTCTTGTAATCCTCTCCATTATCTTCCGAAGTTGTAATTGTGATCATTATAGTGGAACCTTTAAGGTTGGAGACCTAACTCCCGGGGTTTTTTCCAAAGAGGTTATCACCTCCAAGGTTTTCCTCGTTACCAAATCGCGTTGTCATTGTCTCGTTTTTCATTTTCTTGTTCCATATAATCGAATTCCATAGTTCCCTCCTTATTATTCAATCCACACACTAAACATAGTTAAGATTCTACTCTATTGTTTTTTCTACCAAAACAGCATGGGGATGTCTCTTCAAATTTTTGTTGATGCGGATATTTTTTTAGTTATTATTATTATTATTTATCTTTTTCAAAATTTATTATGTATTATTTATGTCTCAATGTTTATATAAGCTATATGCTTATATTTATACTCAAATCATATGAGTTCTAATTATAATAGAAGTCTAACAAATCTACTTATTCTAATAATAAATCTCCTTATTCTAATATGATTCTAATTCTAATAAGTAATATTATTAAACTAGGAAACTCTGTTAAGTTGACTTAATACTAATTTAGATAATTAAATACTTTATTTTTTTTGAGAATATTTCTCAATATTCTAACATATCACGATTGATAATACTTTTCAATTTTTAAATTATTATTAGAATAATTATTTTTTATTTAAATATTGATCAAACCAAATTGATCAAAAATCTTTAAGTCAGAGTGGGATGGAAAGAGTAGGCATTAATCAACTTATAGCTTGCGTTGTGTTTGAGAACACTTTGTAGTTGGTGGTTTAATACTCCTTACTATTCCCATTTTCCCAAAATAAATATTCATAAAAATCAAAATGCAACAAAAAATAAAAAAGAGTTTCAGATCGCAAAACATTTCATTTTGTAACATTTTCCTTCAAAATTTCCGTTTTAACCGTACAAATACACATTAAAAAAAAAAAAAAAAAAAGCTTTAGAAATACAAGAAGTTGCATTTCAAATTGGTTTACCAAACGCATTATAATAAATATTATATTTCACATATATCAAATTTTAGAAAATAATTATGTTAATTCTCTCAAAAATAAAATCTATATATATATATATATTAAAGTTGGTGAGGAGGCCTAAAGATTCGCCACGTAGACATGTTTAGGCAAACTCTTGCTTTTTGAGAAACCACATCATCACCATTTCAAAATCCAAAGACTCTTGATATTCTCCTTATTAGCTAATAATAATAGTTAATAATAATAGTTATTATATAGGTTAACTATTACTATTAATAGTATTAGTTAACTATATATGTTAACTATTACTATTAATTGTATTAGTTAACTATAATAGTTACTATATATATGTTAACTATTACTATTAATAGTATTAGTTAACTATAATAGTTACTATATAAGTTAACTATTACTATTAATTGTATTAGTTAACTATAATAATTACTATATATGTTAACTATTACTATTAATAGTATTAGTTAACTATAATAGTTACGATATAAGTTAACTAATACTATTAATTGTATTAGTTAACTATAATAGTTACTATATACTCCCTCCGACCCGTTCGACTTAGGACGTTTTGCCATTTTGGGCGTCCCACCCGACTTAGGACGGCCCAAAATGGAAAGTTTATATTATTTTTATATTAAATGGGACCCACTTGTCATACTCACAACAATAATCCCATCACTATTTATCCCACTCATTCTCTCTCTTATTTAATTTTTCACACTCACAACACATCCTCCACTCATTCTCTCTCCTAATATTATAATAGTATTCCTTAATCTCCGTGTCGAGAGTGAATGTCCTAAGTCGAACGGGACAGAGGGAGTATGTTAAATATTACTATTAATAGTATTAGTTAATCATAATAGTTAATATATGTTAAAAATTACTATTAATAGTATTAGTTAATTATAATAGTTACTAGGTTAACATTAATATTAATAGTATTAGTTAATCATAATAGTTACTATATAGGTTAACATTACTATTAATAATATTATTTAATCATAATAATTACTATATATGTTAACTATCACTATTACTATTATTAGTTAATTATAATAGTTGCTATATAGATTAACTATTACTATTACTATTATTAGTTAATTATAATAGTGACTATATATGTTAACTATTATTATTAATAGTATTAGTTAATCATAATAGTAATTATATAGGGTAACTATTATCATTTAGTTTAATATAAACTAATAGTATTAGTTAAATATAACAATTACTATAACTATCACGGTGAACTTAACGAATATGTAAAATAATCTTATCAAATAATAATTGATGAAAACTAAATACAAATTTAGTGATAAATGGAGATAATCAAAGGTATTAGTAAAAAGAGTTACAAAAAAATTAAATAAAGATGATTGATGAGAAATATAAAAAGTCACCAAGTAATTATTGCTGAAAACTAAATCTATACTATATTATTTTAAAGTAGACTAAATCTGGTGATGACACATAAGACCTGAATGATTTTATCTAATTTCTCAAGCTTCCATGTCATATGCCTTTTCATTCGTATGCAACTATTTATATTCTTGCAATTAATTAATAATTTTATTAGATAACTTATTGCTATGCAAAGAGATAATATGTAATAAAGACATATTATAAGTTATAAGTAACACATATTAAGATGTAATCTAAAGAGCCGCTAACTAAATACAATTAATCTAAATATTTACATATCTAAAACGTTATTTATAATAAATTCTACTAATGATAGTTAATGATTATTAACTTAAATCATACTCCCTCCGTCCCAACATAAGCTGTCCATTTTTTGCTTTACACGCAAATTAAGAAAATGGATGAGAAGAAAAAATGTTGTGAGTGTAATTTGAAAATAGGAGAGAGAATGAGTGGAGGGAATAGTAAATTATAATGGTGTTGTGAGTATTAAAATAATGTAGGAGAGAGAATGAGTGGAGGAAATAGTAAAGATTTTTTGCCAAAAAAAGAAAGTGAAAGCTTTTAATGTGACACTCAAAATGGCAAAATGGGAAGCTTCTACTGGACGAAGGGAGTATACACTTTCATCTAATCTCTATGTAATAATGAATTTATATTATAGAAGAAAACATATAACTAATAGAGCAAAGTGAAAGTGGAAAAGACTCAATAGTTAATATATGTTAACTATTATTATTATTATTAATCATATTAGTTAATCATAATATTAATTATATATGGTAATTATTATCATTTAGTTTAATATAAGCTAATATTATTAGTTAAATATAACATTAATTAGAAACATTAATTTTTAATATATTAGAATATCTTAGATAATGCTTCAATATTAGTTACTATACATAGGGTAACTATTAATATTTAATTTAATAGTTACTATACTCCGTATTTGATAAATATTAGATATTAAATTTACTATACCAGATCACTATTCTCATATAACTTTCTAATTATATTTAATAATCATAATATGTGTATGTAGTATAAAATCATTAATTATCAAAGATATTTAATATTATTAATTCAATCTTCTATAAAATTAGAAGTTAACTAATTACAATAATAATTCATTGTTATTATTCAAATTTCAATTGTCATAATAAGTACAAACTATATACAACAAAGGCTAAAAGAAAAAAATCTCCTGAATTTATAAATGTAGATATTTTGATTGATATAAAATAGATTTATATCACCATAAAAATGTCATGCTACTTTATCAAATAAAAACATAAAATAAGTAATATAAAAAATGACAAATTAATTTTCCGTGCGGAGCACGGGCTGCCCACTAGTACAATATAAAGTTAACAAATACTCCCTTCGTTCAATTTCACTTGATACAAATTTTTAATTTTATTCATACATTTCACTTAATACTATTTGTTATGGTTTGATGTCATCTAACTTGTTAACAATTTAGATGATTGAATAAGGGGCTAATCAGTAATTTCTGTACGACACCTAGTGATCGACCTCGCCAGGCATGGAGCGCGATCGCGCAGAGTTTCTGAAATTTTGGGGCGATCGCGCCCTAGGAAGGGGCGATCGCGCGGTGCCTGTTTTGGGCGGACGGGGGGATCGCGCCCTTGATAGGGGCGATCGTGCCCTAGGCGGTTTCGGGTGTGATCAGCGGCAGATTTGATGCAAGACTCTAAACCCTGTAGGGTTAGGAATAGGCATTATAAATGAAGCCCTATTGTAGACACCTCATTCTGAACCAATAACTCATGATTACACTACTCTTCGTCTCTCTTTTGTGTTTTGATGAAAGCATATTAGTTTCGACATGTTTCGTTAAGTTTCTAACTAACCTCGTTAGTTTTGGACTTAACTGACTAACGAAATAACTGAAGAGAACAGAATAGTCGAATGACGAGTTGTCCCGCGCGGAACATGCCTGTCTTGCGCGAGACAATCCCTCTGCAGGATGTGCAGAATCACTTTCCTTCTCCGTCTCAACCTCTCCTCTTGATAAATCTTATCCAATCCGGATATCCAATGATTGTGGAGTTCCAGAACCTTCTTTGGGTGGAATCCTATTCCACTTTTACCTCCTAAAACTCCTATAAATACTTGATGGCTTTCAGTATTTCATAGGTCCTCGATTCCCGATCGACAGGTAAAAAACACACAATTTGTTGGTTTCTCTCCTTGAAAGATTCCTGCAAATCACTCATAAACAAACACTCAAATTCGTCCATCAACCTTGTTGATTGACGAACATCGAGGCTCAAGCCTAAAATCAAGGCGAAGCTCTGTCCAAATCCTTTCTCGACCCAAGAAGGAGGAGAAAACACTTATAACCACCTTCTAAACCAAATACTTTCTAAACACATGGTATACTCCTATATTTTTACTTTCTTCTTTTCAATCTCTCTCTAATTACTTTTAGAGTAGTGTAATCCCATCAAAAGGGTTAGCCTAGAGTTCCTTCAATCAATGAAGGCGATCTCGAAGCATACAACCCGACATTCCTAATTAAGAAATTAATTAGGGTTTTCTTATTATTATTGTTTTGATTGATAATCTCCCTTAAGCTAGACCGATCTTCAGATTGGGTGGATGCGGTGCTCCTCGACCTTCCAAATCCATCACTTAATCCCCGAACCCAAATCTTTTCAAAAAGGTTTTTCTTATTGTTTTCCTAAATAAATGATAAGTGGCGACTCTGTAGTTCATTAAAATTGCTTCGCTACAATTTGACGACTCCGCTGGGGATATTTTAATTTAAAGTGGGTTAGACTTGCGCCAATTAAGGGGGATTTAAAAAAAATCGTTTTCTTATTCAGTTCAGGCTAGTCTCGCACGAGACTTCCCTTTGTCTCGCGCTAGACAAAGCCTCGATAGTTTATTTTTATTTAAATAATTGATTATTATTTGAACTGCGTGAGATTGGTTTTTGATTAAAGTCCGGTCTATGGAGGAACGTAGGCAACCACTTGATGTAGCCATTATCTGTTTTTCTTTTAGTTTTTTTTTAAAAAAACTTTCTATTTTACTCTATCACCTAGATTGACTCTCACACACGCGCACTCATATTATAACTGTCATTGTACTACATACCCTTGATAAACCTGGGACCCATACTAAGGACGTATGACGTTAACCACCTAGTCGCCGGTCTCTCCAAAGTTGGATCATCCCACTCCGCGTCTTCAATCCACCTAGATTGTCATATCGCGGGGAACCTAGCTTTCCAGCCCTGCATCAACTGCATATCATGTAGATTGACCTTTTTAGGACACTTCATGACCGGTCGATTTGATCTTGGAGTCTTTGTAATCCCTTGTCAAGATCGTTTTTTGTGCAATAAGTCATGAAAAAAAAATCAATAAATTGTCGCTTCAGATTTGTCGCTTCGGAAATGTCCCTATAATTGTCCCTTCAGATTTGCTCCTAAAAGAGAATAATTTATTGCACAAAACTCGATGTTACTTGAGATAACTTCGACCCTTAGGTCCCTAGGTTTGGATTCTGAATGTTAGAAACCCCCAAAACGGATTCTCCGTCCGACCAAAATTAAGATTAAAATCAGAAATCATGACTTCCCGTGGTGTTGTCCCGCGCGAGACTACTTGTCTCGTGTGAGACAAGTGTTCGGTCTTTTCATGTTTGGCCAAAACCTTCAAGCCTTCATGCACCCTATTCAACCGACTTGTTGGGTCTCGATTATAGTTTAATACAGTTGCTACACATCTAGGTTCATCGCTAAAGCTCGACGCAATGTCTACTTCTCCTTCTGTCACCGAAGCCAAAATCAAGGAGGCTAAGGCCGAACTCATCCAAGCCCTGCTTAAGATGGATGAACAAAATGCCCAAATGGCCGCCCTCATACAAGAACTCCGTGAGATGAAAGTCGAAAAATCAAGAAAGCAAAAGAAGAAAGAGGAATCCTCCTCCGATGAAGAGGAATCCTACCCCAAGAAAAATAGGAAAGCCAAGAAGTCAAGCAAGAAAGAGGAAGAATCTGATTTGTCCTCTTCCTCGTCCTCCTCCGATGATGAGGGATACATCTCCAAAAGTACTAAAACCAATAAGGAAGGTAGTGATGAAACTACTAAGCTTGGTAACCATGTTACTAAGAATTACCTCGAGAAGAAACTAGCAACCCTTGACACTTCAAAGGGATCGTTCGTCCCATTTGATCCCGATGCTCTTCAACAATCCATCACCAAGTTTTCTCGCAAGTACAAGACACCCGATATTGCCAAGTTTAATAGCACTACTTGTCCTCGAGCTCATGTTGAGACCTACACTTGGGCTATACTTCCAATGGGCGTTGATAACACAATCTTGGCCCAATGCTTTCCTCAAACTTTGGAGGGTGCTGCAAGGGATTGGTACATGTCTCTTCCAATGACTACAAGGCTTGACTGGTCGTCCGCATGTGTAGTCTTCCAAAGGCAGTTTGAAGATAACTCCACTTACCGCCCTACTAGGAGGGATCTTGAACAAACCAAGCAACATGCCAATGAGTCTTTTGCTGAATTTGCTAGAAGATGGAGACTCAAGCTTACTGAGATTGTTGAAAGACCTACTATCAAAGAACAAATTCACATCTTCCTCCAATGCCTCCGTGATGAATTTCAAGAGAAGCTCACCGGTAATTACTTTCCTAGTTTCAATGAACTCCATGAGTCCGGAATTAGGATTAATGACTTCCTAAAAAGCAAAAAGAAGGAAAGTACTTCAAGCTTCAACAAGCCCACCACAAGTAAGGATGCTTCAGTCAATGCTATTGCATTCAACCGCTCCAACAGCGGCAAGTATTCTGCTGTTCCTCCTCTCGAAAAGAAAAAGAGGCACTATGACGAACTTGAAGGAATCACTCAAGAAAAAATCTTCGACGTACTTGTCAAGAAAGCAAAAGGTCAAACCAAGGGAAGGTGGTCCTCCTTGGGATATGGGTCCTCATTATGCTCATCACTTATTCTGCAAGTAGCACAATTTCACCGGCCACCACACCAACATTTGCCACCACTTGAAGGACATCATCCAAGACCTCTTTGACAATGGAGAGTTAGAACGTCCCAACGTCATCACCAATACTCTCCGTCATAATCCATGAAGAAGATGAAGCTCCACTTACCACTTTGGGGCTACAACTATCCTCTCCCTCTTTCCTTTGATAGAAGTAGATTAGGTTTTTCAATTTCCAAGTATGAACTCGAAGAGTCGTTCTGTCTTTCTAGTACTTCTCACCTCCTCTAGTTTTTGTTATTTAAACTATCGAGTATGTTCTTAATTTCTCAATTAATCAAAGTCATTTTCTAAACACTTTCCTTAAAGTTGTTCTACCTCATGAGTATCATTTAATTCATGCAAAATAATGGACCCTCCATTCCCTAAATCATCAAAAAAATAAAAAAAATAATAGAAACTTCTAAACGAGTATAAGAAGAAAGTTATCATTAGAAGGCATAAGGGCTAAACATTACCCCTACTGAAAGTCAAAGGTCAACAAACGAAGAAAGCCAAAGGTGCTGCTGTCAACCTTCATTCCAAGAAGAGTGAGGCTACTCAATTCAAAGCTTTGAGATTACAAAAAAAAAAAAAACTCTCAAGCTTTCATCACCCCCACAACAATGGTGAAACTTCAAATGCATGAAGGATCCTCCCACAAAGAAGAGGAGTCAAGTGATACCAACAAAAGGAATGAAGATTACTCAACATCCTCTTACAACAAGTAAAGAAGACTTTCAGTATCAAGAAAAATGTTTACCCTTAAGTCATACTAATGATTAGCTATCTTCTCAAACTTACTTAGAAATTTCTAGATAAAGCACGGTTCAGTAAAAGGTAGAACAACTTTTCTAGATCTTTGAGCCAAGTAGCATTTCTTGTTGAGTCTAGAGGCTTCCTGTTAGCCACTCTCATACACACTCTTGAAATCCAAGTATCAAAACTGGGGCTTCCTAACCTTTTCTCCCACAGTCAATCTCTACTTCAACTCTTCAAAATAATCAAATCTGCATTAAGAGCTTTCTTCTTTGCTTCTCACTCTCATCATTAGAGAATACACTTCTCCAAAAGAGTCAATGCTTGGATCACCTTCCAAATAATAGAGTCCGTCTCTCCTCAACTAACTTGAGATCTCATTTCTCTCTCCTCAATAAGATTTTCTCCATTGAGTTCTCTTCGAGTTAACATACTATTTTCAAAAAAAAAAAGACGCAAAAGAGATGCCCGCTAGATTGAAAACCCGAAAGGGCGATCTAGGCAAAAACCAGGGTGCGTCATTAAAAAAAATCAAGGACAAAGGAAGACTTTTTCTTCAACCTTCTGCATAAACCTGATTTGGTCCCAACTTGTCAAACACAAGTTCACTCATATAGTTCACCCATCTCAAATATACATCCATACAAATATCCCTACATATCCATATACTTATACATAAACTCATCACGAAAATGACCAATCGGCCATTTACACGAACAGACGTGGACACCACCACATAAGTCTAGTTAAACAACTAAAATCTGAAAAATCTATTTGCAATCTTTATGTGCTAACAGGTGCAGAAAGGTAAGAATCTTTCGGGTCCATCCGAGACCAGCATGCATATATCCTTGCATTACAGGATTCGACAGAACCTCCACCTCAATCGACAACTTCAAAGTCTGCGACGGCAGCAACGACAACAAAGTCTGTGACCTCGGCAACAACAGCTTCACTTGTGACCTCAGGTGGAGCATCGACAAACTCTGCGACCTCGGCAACCTCAAAGTCCGTGACCCTGGAAACGTTAACAAAGTCTGTGACCTCAGCAACCTCAAAGTCTGTGACTTCGGCAATAAAGGCAACGTCAGTAACCTCGGGCGGTGCATTAACAGACGGATATTTTCAGAATTTGGTCAAGTCCTTGATTCCTCAGTATGAATTTATCCATGGTTCGAAAGCACTCAAATAATCTCAGCTACGTCAGTAACCTCGGGCGGCGCATCATCAATAATCAGGTATATTTAGAATTAGGTCAAGTCCTTGATTCCTCAGTATGATTTTACCTTTTCAAAAAAAAAAAATCCCTCTTCGCTTTTCAAAATATATAAAACAACCTTTTTAGTGTTTTGGAGTCGAACTACGTCTTGGTCTGATTCTCCGATAGAGATACGTAGGCAGCCGTGCGGCACGACCATCCAGTGTTCAGAATGATGTCTTTTCTATCGACGACATGACTTCTTCCATAATTCTTGTCGCCAAGGGACTCTGTAGACACCCCATTCTGAACCAATAACTCATGATTACACTACTCTTCGTCTCTCTTTTGCGTTTTGATGAAGGCATATTAGTTTTGACATGTTTCGTTAAGTTTCTAACTAACCTCGTTAGTTTTGGACCTAATTGACTAATGGAATAACTGAAGAGGACAGAATAGTCGAATGACTACTTGTCCCGCGCGGAACATGTGTGTCTCGCGCGAGATAACCCCTCTGCAGGATGTGCAGAATCACTTTCCTTCTCCGTCTCAACCTCTCCTCTTGATAAATATTATCCAATCCTGGTGTCCAATGATTGTGGAGTTCCAGAACCTTCTTTGGGTGGAATCCTATTCCAATTTTACCTCCTAAAACCCCTATAAATACTTAATGGCTTTCAATATTTCAGAGGTCCTCGATTCCCTACCGACAGGTCAAAAACACACAATTTGTTGGTTTCTCTCCTTGAAAGATTCCTGCAAATCACTCATAAACAAACACTCAAATTCGTCCATCAACCTTGTTGATTGACGAACATCGAGGCTCAATCCTAAAATCAAGGCGAAGCTCTGTCCAAATCCTTTCTCGACCGAGAAGGGGGAGAAAACACTTAGAACCACGTTCTAAACTAAATACTTTCTAAACACAAGGTAAAATCCTATATTATTACTTTCTTCTTTTCAATCTCTCTCTAATTGCTTTTAGAGTAGTGTAACCCTATCGAAAGGGTTAGCCTAGAGTTCCTTCAATCAAAGAAGGCGATCTCGAAGCATTCAACCCGACATTCCTAATTAAGAAATTAATTAGGGTTTTCTTATTATTATTGTTTTGATTGATAATCCCCCTTAAGCAAGACCGATCTTCAGATTGGGTGGATGCGGTGCTCCTCGACCTTCCAAATCCATCACTTAAGCCCCGAACCCAAATCTTTTCAAAAAGATTTTTCTTATTGTTTTCCTAAATAAATGATAAGTGGCGACTCTGTAATTCATTAAAATCGCATTGCTACATCTATTCCCTATCAGTTTTAAAGGTTGTAATTTCTAGTGTGATAGAGATCAATAATTTTAGGTGTTTGAATGGTTTTCTTGTCTCTTTGTTTCTCTAGATCTAGGGTTTTCACAGTTGTGAATTATTGTGATCAAGAAATTCATTTATTAGATTAGATATTGTATTTGGTGATTGCAGTTGATAATAATATTCTTGCCCTCTACCCGTAAATGTATTCAAGTTGGTGAACTACGTATATCATTGTGTTATGTGATTGATTTATTTTCTGTATTCTAAATAGATTTGTTATAACAAATTATTATCAGAGCTGATTAGGTTGATAAAGGTGTAGGGTGTTCCGCTGTAGAAGAAGATGGGATCAGGAATCGAATGACAAGTTGACAAGTTCAATGGGAATAATTTTTTTCTTTTTGGCAGATCAAGATGAAGGCATTGTTGAGAGACAATGGTTTGTGGGCTTTGGTAGCTGCTGCAATCATGAATCGTCAGAATTCAAATGGTAAATCATCAGCAGGTTCTGTAGGTGTTGTAGCGGCTGCAACGGCAGATTGTTCGAAGAAGGCAGCTGAGAAGGAAAAATCAGATCTGATCGCGATAGATGAGAGGGCCCACTCTAAAATCATTAGGTGCCTTGATGATGATATTGTGGTGGATATTGCAAACACTGATTCCGGAGGTGCTTTGTGGCTTGCATTGGAAGATATGTATCTGACACGATCATTGACCAACAAGTTGTATCTGAAGCAAAAGTTGTATTCTCTCTGAATGATGGAAGGTACGCCTATGAGGGATCATATAGATCGGTTTAAATATTTATTACTTGAGTTGTGTAATATTGATGTTAAGGTTGAAGATGAGGATGCTGCTCTTATATTGTGTGTCTCCTTACCAATGTCATATGAGGGATTTGTAAATTCCTGCATTAATGGTAAGGATACAGTTTCTTTTGGAATAGATCAAAAATAGTCTCAAGACCAGAGATCTGCGCTGCAAGGCGAGCAATTTATCTACAGAATCTCAGTCAATAGGGTTGGTTGCAAAAGGCAATATGGTACAAGGTATGAGAAACAAGGGTTCTTATAAAAGGTGTCCAAAACCTAGAGATGTATATACTTAATGAAAGGAAAAGGGGCATTGGAAACGTAAATGTCCCAGGTTGAATAAGAGTGAGCAATCTGGGTCTATTGCAGCTATGGCAACATACGATGAGGAGTACTATGCCCTAGTCACCGAAAAAGACAAAGGTATGAAAGATACATGGATTCTTGATTCTGGGGCTTCTTATCACATGTGTTCGCGCATGGAATGGTTTAAAACTTACGAGGAGACTGAAGGGGGTGATATTTATATTAATAATGGTTCTATATGTAAGGTAGTTGGCATGGGTTCCATCAGGGTGCGAACTTTGGGTGGTAAGTTCTATACATTGAACGAAGTTAGGCATGTTTCTAAAGTAACGAAGAATCTGATATCGCTTAGTCGGCTAGACAAGGTGGGATACAGTTTCAAAGGTGAAGGTGGAGCAGTAAATGTCTGCAAGGGTTCGAATGTAATTCTGAAAGGGGTAAAACAAGGTTCCTTCCAAGGATCTACGTTTTTGGGTTTGGGTGTCAAGCATCGTACAAAAGAGGGTATGTTAGAGGCACATCTGAAGGAAGCATGTTGCATGGATTTGTGTGGGGTGGTTGATAAACAGGTGAAGCAGCAAGTTACTCAAGGTGGAGTTGAAATGGGAAAGCCACGGTTAGTAGGTCAACACACACAATTGGGAAGCGAGGAAGAAATCGAGGAAAAGGTACGTACTGTTGGGGATTCCATGAATATGTCCGCTTCATCTGTTTGGGTTGGTAAGATCCAATGTCGACTAGATTTGCCCAATTGCCGATTGGGGCAATTTTGAGTGCCTACTGCAGTGGCACATTTGGGTGTATTGGATACACGTTGGTGTGCTCGGCTGTAAGTACCCAAATCCGGATCGTCAAAATCCGTCAGAAAGTTAACCGAAATCCGTTAACTGGCCCGCTCCAGGTTAACCGGAACTCGGTAACTCCCCGTTGCCAAGCCAACGAGACATCCCGGGACTGCCCCGAGCATTCCAACGTCGAAGCGTACTTAACACACGTCATCGCACGTAAAAGTACGGCTTTCCCTGAAAAACACACTTTCCGATACTTTCCGCGGGCATTTCGGACATTTTCCGGACTATTATTTAAAAAACGAACAAAACCGGGACTCGGGAACGAACTCCCACACAGCTGGTGACTCATGGGACACGTGGCTTACATGCCACCTCCCTCTAGTCACCCTTCATTCAAAAATAAAGGATAAAAGACTAAAATACCCCTGGTATACAGTCTCAGTCCGGCCGGACTTCCTCTGCAGATTTTCAGATATCGCCAGCAAGCCCCTCCAATTTCCAAAGTTTCACAAAACCCCCTGGATTTCAGTCTAAGTCCGGCCGGACTCCTACTGAAATTTCACCTATAAATAGAGAGGCTGTCAAAGCCATTTACAACAACATTTTACTCTCGAAAATCACTTCACCCACGGCCCAAACCAGTTTCACCCCTTCCCGAGCTCCCGTTTTGTCTCGATTCGCGTGAAACTTCCATATTTCAATCAAATACGCCCCTCACCACTCCAAAACACCGTTCCAAACCAATTTCCGTGTCCCGTATACACCCCCGACCCAAAGGAGTCGACCCTAGTCATAGGTATAACTCCCTCTCTCTAATCTTTCATTTCGTCTCGGTTTACGCGCCAGTCGCTACAACCGTTTCGAAACAACGTTATTGAAATGTAGACGCCTCCGTCTAACGGGGTCCGATACGTTTTAGCCCCTCGATCCTCTTCTCTTCCCGTAAGAGAAGTAATCACGGGTTAAAACAGCGTTCCGACCCCGTTCCGTTTAAATTTCTGTCATTTACCATTCCGGATCGATCGATCCGTCGATCGTCATTTACTTTTCTGTCATTTATAATACCGGACCGTTTGATCCGTCGAAAGTCATTTACATTTCATGCAACTTTACAACTCCGAGCTGTTTTGGCTTGTCGATCGTCATTTACGATTCCGAATCATTTGATTCCGTTGATACCGCACTTTAAATACTGTCATTTATAAAGTCCGACCCGTTTGGATCGTGATAGTATTTACTTTTCAAAGTCCAAATCGCAACCCGATTCGTTGATTGCATATCATTTAATACGCTTTTTTTCGTAAAAATCAGTAACAATGTAATGCCCGGTTCAAAACCGGAGATCGTCCTTCGAACTCTCTTTCAAAACGCGCGAAATGACGTTTGGCATCCAAACGCTCATCTTCAAGCTTAAAAGCCGCCATTTGACACTCAAAATCATTTAATACGTTTTTTCCGTAAAAATCGTTAACAATGACTCGCCCGGCTCAAAACCGGAGTTCGTCCTTCGAACACTCTTTCAAAAAGATCAAAATCGACGTTTGCCACGCAAACGCTCATTTCAAACTCAAAACTGACGTTTGCCATGCAAACGCTCATTTCCGTCTCACAAAAAACGACGTTTGTCATTCAAACGCTCGTCTTTTCAAACAAAGTCACCTAATCAACGTTTGACATTCAAACCAAGATTAAGCTTGTCATTCAAGCCCCCATTTCAAAACACACACACACACGCATACGTTTTCGAGAAAGGTAGAAAGACTCGTCATACGAGGCGTTTCGGGTGATCTCGTAATACTCTTCCCGAAACGTAACATGACCTCCGAACCTAACAATCTCTGGTACCAAATAGCTTTTTACTCGTTTTTGCCACCAATAAAAATGATCCCCTATTTTCAAAGCCTTTTCCTAAGTTTTTGCTACCAATAAAAACGACACCATTTTCACTAAAGCCGTTTCTCAACGTTTGGGCTCAAAATATAAAAACCGCATGGCGACTCCTCATTCCTTCCCAAGAAGCGAGGTCTCAAACACCAACACCCCGTGAAAAACAACCGCATTTCGCCGCGCGCGAAATCCCGGGTAATTTCAGTTGGCGACTCCGCTGGGGTCTAGGATACTTTTTTTCAAAACTGCTGATGTTTTAAAAAAAAAGCCTTCCGTGGGTCAAACTTTCGTTTACCCTTCCTCGTTTTCGTGTGCGTGTGTTACTTTAAACCTCGAACGGTTTTTTTCAAGGCATTACATTGTCATCTCTCAAAATCATACCATGTTTGTGCATCCCCATTCATGTTTGATTTTCATGCTATCTTTTAAACTGCGCATCAAAATTTTTTAAGACACATTCTGAAAAATCTCTGTTTTACTCAGAAAAGGAATTTTAGTGACCGCACACTACTCGCACTTGCTGCCTCGGTACACCGCACTTCACGTGCACTTGCTGCCTCGGTACACTGCACACTACAACCCATAACCCGGGATGGCCTTATCAGTTGCACCCCGGTTGGTCTGCCAGACACCTTTCGGGGGCGCACGGGGTCGTCCCAAACATTCCATCCTAGCCCGTGTAAGCCATGCACTCTTTGTGTCACACTTTGTCCAAGACCCCGGTTGGCTTTTGGCTTAGCTCGTGTCATAAAGCCTAAGTGTATATTTTTTACGCCGGGTCCCGCCACGAGTCAAGCTCGAGAGGTTGAGACCGAAGGTCGTTCCCGACCCGAAGTCTTGAGCTTTTCAGCCTTGACTTTGACGCGGAGCTCTGCCGAAAAATATACCCGAAGGTTCAATGTGACGCCGTGTCACCAAACCCTCACCGTATTTATCGTGCCAGCCACAACTTGGCCAACGCCAAAAGCTAAGGTCCCTCGCGCAAGCGAGTCAGGAGAGGTCATGCCGAAATTTTGGCACGATCCCCGCCTTAACATAAGGACGTTGACTTCGACTGTGGCCCGTGCGTCACATACGTTGGTGTAAGTACCCCAATCTGGATCGCTCTCCATCCAAGCAAACTTCCGGAGGTCATAACTCCTTCATACGAACTCCGATTGAGACGTGCCATATATGGTTGGAAAGCTCTCGACGAGAACTAGCTGGCCATCACAATTATAAAATGTGGAAAAGCATGGAAGTCCGTACGGACCTCTTTGCATCATAATTGCAAAATCCGCTTAAAGTCCACGAGATTCCCTCAAATCCCGGAGAAATGATTACCCTCATGCATGGTTGGTCCGTACGGACCTCTTTGCATGCTGAGGTGGTCCGTACGGACCTCTTTGCATAGGGGACATAATCATCTCAGAAATCCTCATCATTCCCTGAAATCGAGGAAAACCAAAAATCTAGATTACCTAGAAGGTCCGTACGGACCTTCTTGCAGTTTTCTGGCACTATAAATAGAGGGCTCCCCCTCCCATTTTCAAACACACCTCCCTCTTCTCTCCTCTCCCCCCAGCCTTCAGGCTCCCCTCTAAGACCCTTCGGGGCAATCCCGGCCCCTTTCGGATCCTTCCGAGGCCTTCCGAGCTCCCTTGTGGTGCTCCGAAGCCTCTCCGAGCGCTCCCGCGACGCTCCCGCGCTGCCCCGAGGCACTCTCGAGGTACTCTGAGGCCCCTCATGGTACTCCGAGGCCTTGCCTGATCTTTCCTGAGGCGTCCCGGCTCTTTTCGAGTCAAACCAACAATCCCGGCCCACGCCGAACCTCTGCCCGAATCCAACCGACGATTCCAACCCACGCCGAACCTCTGACCGAATCCAACCGACAATTCCAACACACGCCGAACCTCTGCCCGAATCCAACCGACGATTCCAACCCACGCCGAAACTCTGCCCGAGTGCACACTTGACAATCCCGAGGCACGCCGAAGCTCTGTCCGCAGACAACCGGCTCCTTCCGAAGCAATCACGGTCCGTCCCGAAGCACTATTCCATCCTCAAGCACTATTCCCCAGCGGAAGACAGACACGAACCAACATTGGTAAGGCTTCCTTCCTACACTATTCCAATACATTTCAATAAAGAGTGTACAATGTAGACATCCGATACAGCATGCATTTTTAAAAGCACACACACACACACACACAATAGTTAAAGAATATAAGGGGTACCGAAAGACTCGTTTTTACGAGGCGACTCGGGTGAGCTCTAAGATTCTAATATTCTCTTCCCGAGGAGTCACCTGACCTCCGAACTCAAAATCTCATCACACAAAAACAGTTTATTATTATTTTTAAACTGATGCCCTTTTTCAATGTTTTGGGCTTAATAATAAAAACGGCGTGGCGACTCTACAAAGCAAAACACAGCGAGACACCTCCACCAACGAAAACGCTGCAAAGCGAGAAATGCCAGATGCCGGGGCGCGATTCCGCTGCCTCTCGGATCCGGGTAATTTCAGTTGGCGACTCTGCTGGGGAATATTTTGTTTTAAAAACTTTTAAACAAAACAAAAGATTTTTAAAATGATGATGAGGGTCAAACTTTCATTTTACCCCTTTCTTTAACTGTTGTGTGTGTGTGCATGTGCTTTACTTTTTTTTTTATTTTACAAAAAACAAAATGCATCAATATACATCTGTGCATACATTTAAAATTCTTCGAAAAACTTCAGTTTTACTCAGAAAAAGAATTTTAGAGACCGCACACTACGCGCACTGCTGCCTCGGTTACACCGCACACTACTCACACTGCTGCCTCGGTTACACCGCACGCTACGCGCACTGCTGCCTCGGATACACTGCACACTACAACCCGCAACCCGGGGTGGTCTCAATTGCAGTCCGTTTGGTCTTCCTAGGCCACTTGGACGCGCACGGGATCATTCCAAATATCCCATCCTAGCCAAGCGTCAACCCTGCACGTTTGAGTCTTGAGTCACACTCTGTCCAGACTCGGTTGGTTTTTACCCAGTCCATGTCATACAGCCTGGATACATATACCATGCCGGCCATTTTCTGAGTCGAAGCTCGGAACTCAAGATCCCTTGCGCAAGCAAAGCGATGAAAGGTCATGCTAAAATCTTGACCTGATCTTGATTTTCCGAAGCTACACCCAGACGATGTTCCGTCTCGGATATACATCCATGCTCACATGACACCATGTCATCAAGCCTTTAATACGTCAGCCATGACGATATGACCTAGCCAACGCCTAACGTCACAGATCCCTTGCGCAAGCAAGGTAAAGAGAGGTCATGCCAAACTCTTGACCCGATCTTGACTCAGGTGCCGGTTCGGTTCACTATTCACATGGCTAACGCATTAAAACGAACATGATAGGCTCGGTCCTTAGGTTCGATTTTTCTTTTAGGCCGGTGGAAACCGCTTGCCCTATAGGACCCTCGCCCGGGGCTGTCCACCCTGGGATGTCGAAATACAGGTGCAAAACGAGGGGCTTATAGTCGCACAGATGGTCTCCACTGACCCAGGATCTAGCATAGTTGCGAAAAAGAAGAGCAATCTTTTCCAACCTACCTAGGACTCTGAGAAAACGCGTTTTAAGTAAATTAAAACGACAAAAATAAATAAAAAAAATCATAAATAAAAAGCGGAAACCGCATGTCACATGAGCTTTCCCCCTTTTATCCAAAAGGCCTTCCCATGTCTAAACCTTACCCGTCACCCCCTCCAGCGAACCGAGAGTGGTTGAGAGTACCCGGGAGCCGCCTTTTCAGTATCGAGGTCACAAGGTCCGATAGCCCTTAGGTTCGGCGGTTCGACGATCCGCTACTCCCCATGGCGGGATCACCGACGGATAACAGTGAGGAAACGGAACCCCACCACCGAGAAACCTCCAGCATAATGGAGGAGGTGCTACGAGCCTTCGAAACTCTCAAGAAGCGCCGGGAAGAGCAAGCAAGCCTGGATCGTAGACACTATGCGCCGCAGCGGAGCCGTGGCGGTTCCCCAAACAGATGGGACCTTCATTCTCATAGAAGACGAAGAAATACACTCGCTCCCCAGGTCCTCAAAGCTATCAACAGGTCCCACCTCCGCTGCTACGAGATCCCAAAGAACGCAGCAGCTCTCACTCAAAGCTCCCCTCGGGCGTCGGTCAAGCGGCTCCGACATGCCCGCCTCGGCACGGTCGAGTTCCGGCTCACGCACATCAAGCTCGGTACCCAAAAGCACACATACGTGCTGCTCCGCGGATCCCAAATGCATCTCGGTATCCCCGGGATTCAATCCTTTGCCTCATCTGAGCCTCACAGCCACAATCAGAAGTCCCAATGCTTACCAGGGACGGTCATCCCAAGCGAATATCCCGACATTTCAAGCTTGCCACCTGCTAGTCTGCCACTTGGGGCTAACGAATCATTTCCCCAATTCCCAAACACAACCCTTAGCGGACCTGGCAATCACGCCCTAAACTTCAACACCCAGGGTATGGGTTGGTATATACTCAACTACCTCCCCAAGACTCCCGAATGGCGATCCCATCAGCCAATCCACCTCCATCTTCGGTTTCTATCCCCGAAAACGGTAACCCGTCTCAACCTGCCGATCCCCACATGGCTTGGCTGATCGAGCAAATGAAGGACATGCAAGGCAAGCTAGCTAGTTCCCGAAAAGACTCCCTCACGCCCCTCGATCCAAGCAAAGTGGTCCCGCTCCCTCTAAAATTCAGGATGCCAGAAATGGAGAAGTTTGACGGGATGGAATGCCCAAAAACTCACATCGATACCTATGTCTTGGGTATAAGAGCTAAAGGAGCAACCCCACAACAAATGGCAGATCACTTTCAACGCTCCCTAAAATACACGACCTTGACGTGGTTTCTTAAAGTAAATGCAGAAAACCGCTCCACTTGGGAGCAAGTAAGGGATATCTTCCTGGAAAAATACCGTGCTAACCTCAAGTGGAAAACAAACCGGCATGACCTGCAGGCCACTGAGCAGAAAGATGATGAGTCGGTGGAGGAATTTTAGAAAAGAAGGAATTGGAAGTTAAGCGAGATAGTGGACCTCCTATCCAAGGAAGAACAGATGAACATCTTCCACTCCTGCCTCAAACCATCGTTGAGGACATTGATCAGCCACCACCCCTATCCTGATCTTCACGCTATGGTCAACGCCGGTACCAAGTTTGAAAAAGCTTTGAGCACGTAGGAAATGGTAGCCAGTCCTGCTTCTTCCTATCGCTGCAAGGAGTCCCGCCTAATCTGGCATCTGCCCCAAACAAAGGAAAAAGGGCTACCGAGGCATTCCACTACATTCAGAATGAAATCCAAAGAAGATGTGACCAAGCACTCCCGAGGAATAAACGACAGCGTTTTCAACACTTTGAAAACCTCGAAATGCCTCTAAGCCAAGTGTTCGAGGCATTGATAAAGCAGAACATGCTCAAGCCCCTTGAGAATTATCAGCCCAAATTCCTCAATGCCAACTGGGATGTAACCAAGTATTGTGCTTTTCACAAATACCACGGTCATCTGGCCAGAGCAAGCTGCACTGATTTTGAGGAAAGCAATTCAAGGATTGATTAAAGAAGGAAAGTTGGAGCGCCCCTGCGGCCCCAATACAGACGGAAATCCGTTCCCCCTGAACAATGAGGTGAACAAGGGGAACACAGCCCAACGAAGCAACAAACCTCCTCGCATACCACAGTTCCAGTATTTCGATAACCTCGGGATGCCCTTGAGCCAAGTCCTCGAGACACTAATAAAGAGGAACATTCTCAAACCCCTCGAGAATTTCCAACCAAAGACTCTCAAGACCAACATTGATATGAGCAAGCACTGCGCCTTTCCACAACTACCCGGTCACGCCACCGACAATTGCTTCGTCTTTGAAGCAAGTGGTCCAGAGGGCTAATCGAAGAAGGAAAGTTGGAACGCCCAGCGGTCCTAACACGATCGGAAATCCTTTCCCTAGAAATGAGGAGGTAAGCATGGTGGATAAGTCCTCTGCAAATTCCCGTGATGAATGGGGACGTGAAGACGTAACCTGGGGCTTCCGCAATGAAGAATTCGAGAGAAAGAATCCAAGAACGGTTATTCCCAACAATCCTTTCTGGAATCGGGGCACACCAAGAGGATGGATCGAGCCTTCCCAGGAGATAAGGCGGTTCGAGACAGGCCGAGCAAGTGGCGACGTCAAAAACGGCGTGACTTTCACAAACGCGGACCCACACTCAAAGAAGAAAAGATAGGACGAGAAGCTTGGACTAACCCCGTCTCCTAGAGTCTAACTTCGAAAATAAAAGACCCCGAGTCTATTGTATCTAAGTTTGAGTATCTCGAGTTGTCTGACGGCCTTATGCCTAATGATTATGTGCTTCCATATGCTTTGAATAAAAGTTCGACCTTTCTGAGTATCCCCTCATTGCCACTTTAACAAATGATAAATTAACTAAATTCAAAACAGGTTAATAATGATTCACTTGATAAAGACGCAGACACATTAATGAACAATGCATTAAACAAATCTTTAAGCATGTTGACAAACGAGAGGAAAATCGGGCCCAAGCGCCGAGAATGTTCTAACCAAAATGAATTTGGGAGCCGAAGGGCCTCTGAGAGGCATAAATCGGAGAATTCTCCGTCGATACTTCGCCCAAAGAATATCGAGGTCTTCTTCTCCTTCTACACTCTAAAAAGAAAAAAAAACACAAAAAGAATCATACAGTCAAACCTCGTAGGTTCTAAATCTGTTCTCATTCAATCAAGTCCTCCTCGGACATTGTAATTAAGTCTTCAATTTTCCATACGCAAGTTTTCTTTCTTTTCTTGCTAGACTTGAGACATTATTTTGCACCCCACATTACATTTAATAAAATGGTTTTGTTCTATGTGATCACTTGCATTGCTCAACAAGTAATTCCACAAATGTTTAATGCTTTGATTAAGTGGTGTGAGAAAGTCAATCGATAGCTCCCATACACCTTACCATACCCCACACAAAGGCCTCCATCAAGCCATACACTTTCCAAAACATGTCCCCACCACCACCTTGACCAAGTCAACGACGGCAGGAACATCAAAGGACAAGAAAAGGTCACTCAGTATCAAAAGATTGACCCCATGTCGACAACAATCTAGGGGCTTGCCTTCGCCCTCGTGCGCGTCAAGAAATTTCAAGCGGGGTTTTGCCTTCGCCCTCAAATGCTTCAAAAAAAAAAAAGAAGCTCAAGCGAAGCTACAAAAAAAAAAAAAAAAAAAAAAAGAGCTCAAGTAGAAGCTTTAAAAAATGAGGTCAAAGACCCGGTGCACAATCAGAAGCAATGGATTCATTGAAGCTGATCAAATACGACTTGTCAAGGAATCACCTCAAGGCCCGATGCCTCATCATTCAACCTTCCGAGCATTTTCGCCAAAGGCCACCACGAATTTTCATGCCTGGCCCCAAAGCCAAACACAATTCAACCCCGAACTCGTCACCAGAGCTCCTTGTCTCAAGGGGAACGTAGGCAACCGAGAAATGGTCCGGTCGTAAACACATCTTGTTTGGGTATGCATGTTTTAACCCTCCTATTTTGTATTAGATTTGATTGATACCATAAGCTCTTGTCTATTTTAAGGACTTTAGGACCCTATGTAATGAAGCTTAGACTTCAATTTTTTAGCTAAGTCCATTTTATAGAATAGGTTAATCTTAGGCTTGAAGGCGGCACAAGTTTCATTGGAAGCAAGGTTGTAGTTCTGAAGTATTCATACGCACTATGAACCACATGCAAACCGCAAGTGCGGTTCAAGTCTTGAACTTGCTTCTTGAACCAACCTCATGCAACCGCCTTTGAACCTTTGTCTGCGGTTCATGTGCGACCGCATCCTTGCAACCTCCGGTGTAGCAAAACCGCACTTTCCTAACGGCGTCTCACCAACGCATCCCGAATGATTGGCTACTTGGAGTGAACAACTTTTTATCGCGTTGGAATCCACGTCGACAATATCAAAAGTCAACCACCATATCTTGTCACGTGATTCAATGTCGGAAAAGATCTGAGGATCTTGAAAAGGTGACGGTGTCCTAACCTCATTGCTTGCAGTGGGCCCGATCGGCTTTACTGCGCAGCACTTTGTACCCGAAAGGACAAAAGTGGTTCTTTGTGGACCAATAGGATTGCATCAATCTTGTCCTTCAACAAATTTGTATCCAACGGCTAGTTTCTTGATGCTTGGTATAAATACCCCCAATCTTCACCATTTGAAGATTGCTTGAAAAATTGAGAAATTCTTTGTGTTCATTGAAGGCTGAAGCTCTGCTCGAAATTATTGACCTTTTGAATCTTCATCTTCATACTTCAAGAAATATTCCTAGCCCGTAAATCAAGCCTTAACACTTTCAAGAATCATTGTGCTCTACATCTCGCGGATCTAAAGAGCCTTGATCTTGTTCTCACACACTCACCTCACTTGTTCTAATCACATAGATTAAACACTTGAGATCTGTTGGTTATAGTTTTGGATTTGTTCTTCATAGAAAAGATTTTATTGTACTTTGTAATCTCCTGATACTTAATATAAAATCTCTCTTAGAAATCCAAGACTAACCATCTTGGTAGTGGACGTAGATCGTTTATCGATTGAACCACTCCAAATAGCGTGTTCTTACTTTCTGCATTTGTATTTACTGTGCTTGCTAATTATTTATCTTTGTCTCTGTTTGATCTTTATTTAGTTATCCATTATTGTGAAATAGTGTTTGAAGTTAACAAAGTCAAAATCACACGTGTTTGTAAAACTGCTCTTCCCAAAACCGCACCACCAAAACCGCATTTTACAAACCGCCTCTCAAAACCGCTCTACACTCTATTATTCCGCTGTGCATTTTACACTATCACTTGCAGTCTATAATCAACTGCAAGAGGATTTTGTAAGCAAGAGGTTCAGTCTTTAACGAGGGCGAAAAATTTTAAACAGCTATTCACCCCCCCCTCTAGCTGTATTTTCACCCTTGTTGCCACCTTTGGGACCAACACATACAAATCCACAAACCCGGTCTCATCAATGACCTCTCCTATACACAAGCCTTCTTTCACACCAGACCAACTCGATCCTTGATACCGATTGACTTTCTCCTCGTGATTAATCAAAGCATATCAGGTTTAATTGTTGAATAACCTGAACATCAACAAAGGGTTTTAAGCAAACAAGTGATCATTGTGAACAAATCAGGTTTTCAAATGTCTCGACAAGTCTTCTTTTTCTACACAATAGGAAAATAGAGCTAAACACGATTTTCTATCACAAGAGGGCTTCCATACACTTTTACAAGCTTTTCAGTACTCATACTCTCCCAAAAGAGTCAAACCCAAAAGCATTTCTTGTGCCTACATCAAATAAGGCATTCACACAAAAGGGGACCCGTTCTCACCTTTTCAAAAATAAATACGCCCTTGCAAGTGTACATTACGAGTCATTTTTTCCCACAAAAGAGGGTCGAACTACGCGACTGAGCCTCTCGGTCAGGGGAACGTGGCGGCCTTCGTTGGTTCGGTCTAAGGAATACACAAAATTCCAAAATTGACGCCACCAAGGCTCGGAAAAGAAAGCAAACAAGAGATTTTGCGTCTCGACAAAGCTTTAAAAGTAAATCACAAATCATCACAGTTAAAACACTTTTTGATGAGTTCAAGCACGGTCTACTCTCGATTCACGACATGCTAAAAGACAACTTAAAACATTTAACAATCAATGTAATACTGCAATGACGATGTGAATGGATACTTCGGTGTTTGAGAGAAGGTCATTCCATGCTACTCGCATTTGGCCCTTCATCACTCTTTCCTTTCTTCCCTCGTCCCAATGAAGTCTTCTTTCATTCCACATGAAGCGAGTTACTGTCTCCCTCATTCCGAGATCGAGAGTCCTCCTAGTCGTGTCAAACGAACCGGTCGCTCTCGGAGCATCGTTCACCGTGCCTCGGCTCGGATCTCACTCCCTACGAGTCGCAAAAGGGGATCTCTCCCGCCGGTTTGTCCAACTCGAGTCCGTAGCCAAATAAAGCGTCTCAGTGACACTGAGGTTAACCGAAGCCGTACTCTTAAGGTCGCAGTTTGAAATGGTAATCTTGCCCAGAACCGCTGCGCTGCTCCCCAAAACCAATTGGGTCGGCCCCGACATGTTTGCTCATCTATGTATTCGGTGATCAACCCTGACACTCTCCCAGACGTCGAAGGAGCACGCGCATGAGGGAAGCGGAATACTTCCGTACCCTCGAGAGAAAATACGAGAAAGGCATATGGATGCGTAAATGAGAAAGAAGCCACCTCCACATTGGCAATGTCATCCCAGCCCAGCAAAGGCTCTTGCCTCATCCCGAACTACCGAGAAACAAGCAACGGAACATAGAGAAAGAGGACCAAGGCAAACACGAAACTCGACAACATAGGAACCTTCCTGAAAAGGCCCTCCTAGTCTCGATCCCCCAATGCGGAACCCACCAAGCGGATACGATGCGTACCAAGATATGCCATCCATCTCTCCCAGCGATTAATCCATGTCCAGAGACAAGAGGTCGCCAGAAAGCGTCCGGACTAAGAGACGCCAGAGACTCGGGTATGGTTTGAAGCCTCTCTCGCGACCATAATTCAAGCAAGCGAGGGGCTTCCCCCGCGCATTAATCGGTTCTCATCACCGGGCGATCCACACCGTGGAAGGTTTCCCAGGAACCAAATGAATGATATCCTCGCCCGCCAGCAATGGCACCGCCACATCGATAGAGCACCGTCACATATCTGAGGTAGCTTGACCCCGAAAAGAGTGACTATCAAGCCAAAGCGTGAACGCGTCCCAGGAGACATCACTCCGCCACCGCTCATGAAGGCATCCAAAGATGCTTGACCCCTATTTGCTCGAAAAACTTGCCAGGCGCCTCGGCCTCCATAACCACAAATGCATTCCCGGCTCAAATGGGCGTACATGCACAAAAATAATAATAAGCTAGCAACAATTCCTAGGTCAATCCAGGAATCACAAATACGTCATTACATCTTAAAATAAAATACTTTGTTGTGCAAATACAAGTGTTTTATTACGGGTACAAAATGTACCTGTTGCTCTACAAAAAAATGAAAAAAAAACAACGGAAGAGGGAAAGCAAAAGAGCCTCAATCCGACTCATCATCATCATCCTCCACAAATGAGAAATCGGCATCTCGGGAAAACTCGACGTGAGTCACATCCTCGTCATCGGATACGGCCCCCTCCTTGTGCGGGTACTCAAAGTACTACGAAGGGTCAAAACCGGTGAAAGGATCAAAGAAGGGATGCGAGGATGAACCCTCACCCTGTGCCTCCCGGTGGAGGAAAGAGCGATGAAAGTGCGGCCTCTAAGCCCAGAAGACGTCCCAGCATCAAAGCCGTGTGCGTTCTCGAACCGGCACCTCCGGCTGTGGCCTGGCTCGACCCTCGAAGAAGGAGTATCCACGGACCTCCTCAAAGGCCTTGGCTCGAACGCCGCGCGTGCCGCGAGGCCTATGAGACGGCTTCCTGCGAACTTCCTTGCAAAAAGGCCGCACGCCACATGCGGGTGGGTCGACGTGTCAAAGGATCTCCCAGAGGCTGCTAAGCAAACAACAGAAAGCGCTCCGACAAAATAGATACGGTCATACCCGAACAAAAAGCGAGATGGTGCACGAAGACGAGAAAAAAAGGGGGAGTCTACTCTAAGTGGCACCACCCGCACTTTGGTAAAGACTCACGTATCTCGGCGCCTCATGGCCACCTCGTCATCCTCTACGCGAACCCGGCACCTTCCTCGACCGGATAGTCAAGAAGTCATTAGGAGTAAGAACGAAGAAGGAAAGAGAAGGCAGGCCATCCCTCCTCTCCTTGTCCGGCCACTGGCGTCCCCACGTCCTCGACACCTCAACTTTCGGTCGAGGCGCCCCACGCGGCCTCAAACATTTCAACAAGTTCAAGCAAAGGCGCTACCTCGCCTTCCACCAGGAGTTTTCAGAACGGGCGCTCACCTCGCCCTCCCGCCAAGTTCGGACAGGGAGGCACCACCACATCCTCACAACAAGTTCAAGCAAGGCGCTACCTCGCCCCTCGCCCAAAGTTCCCGGACGGTGGCGCCACTCGCCCTCACCAGTTCGATATGACAGAGGCACCGCATGTCCTGACAAGTTCAAACAAAGGCGCTACCTCGCCCTCACCAAGTTGAGACAGGCGCCGCCTCACCCCTCACCACAATTTCGGATAGAGGCATCACCACGTCCTCACAACAAGTTCAAACAAGGCGCCACCTCACCCTTACCGCAAGTTCGAGACATGGCACCACCTCGCCCTCGGCATTGCAAGTTCGGGGCATAAAGGCGCCGTAGCGTCCTCATCATTTCAGCAACTTCATTCAAAAATGCGCCGAGGCGCGTCCTCGGCATTTCGGCGACTTCGGTGCACAAGCACCTCCTCTCATAAACACGGCAAAGGTATGTCAATAAACTTCAAATGCGAGACATATACGTAATAAATGCTACATAAAGAGGAATCCGGCATGGCGTGATGCCTTTTCTAAAATTCCCTACAAACAAAAGTTCTTACATGACTCACAAAATGCGCCATCAAACTCACTTAGGTCAGACGCCTTAGAATAGGTCTCGACCTAGGGTCATACTCCTAAACTAGGTCTCAACACGGAAAGGTAAACACCCCCAGATCAGTCTCACTTAGGGGTATAGACACTCCTTCAAAGAAAATCAACTTATATGCTCCTCGCCTTTTCCGGCCATAAAAGTAAGCAGAGTCACCTTCTCAAGTTGAAAAGAAGTCCTACAAGGCCATATCCCAGCGAGATGAACAGGCGGTCATCGTATTAAGTCTGACCTTCTCCCCAGTGAAAAAAGCGCAAGGCATTCACACCTCTCGCAATCAAGCACAAGGCAGCCATGCCTCCACAACCGCAAGAAGATGATTCAAAAAGAGTCCTCACGCATGGCAAAAACGCGCCAGAAGACGATTGAAAGTCCTCACGCATGGCAAACCGCAGACGAAGACGATTCAAAGTCCTCACGCATGGCAAACCGCGGCAGAAGACGATTCAAAGTCCTCGCGCATGGTAAACCACGGCTGAAGACGATTCAAAGTCCTCACGCATGGCAAACCGCAGACGCGAAGGCGATTGAAAGTCCTCGCGCATGGCAAACAGCGCAGAAGACGATTCAAAGTCCTCGCGCATGGCAAACCATGACGAGAAGATGATTCAAGTCCTCAGCGTAGGCAAAGCGCAACCGAGAAGACGATTCAAGTCTTCATACTATCTTTAGCCGGAAGGCTTTAAACCACTCGGTCAGGAAGTTTGTATAAATTAGCCAAACTACTATCTTCGGCGGAAGGCTTTAAACCACTCGATCAGGGAAGGCTGTATAAATCAGCCAAACTACTTATCTTGACTCCGGAAGGCTTTAAACCGCCTCAGTCCAGGAAGACCGATATAAACCTCCCCATCACTATCTCCACCAGGAAGGCTTTAAACCACTCGGTCAGGAAGACCATATAAACCTCTCAAATCACTATCTCCGGCCGGAAGGCCTTAAACCACCCGATTAGGAAAATCATAAAATTTCCATCCCAGACACCGCCACAATTGACCTCGGCGGTCACCACATCTTAGGACACCACCCAGTCCTTACCGACCTCGGCGGTCACACGACACTTCGGGGCACCATCACGCCGCGTGCGCTCACTGAATTTCACGACCTCGAACTACGACCGAGGCTTGATTCCCGCTAGGGATACGTAGGAATCTGTCGTCCGGCCATCGACCTATACGGTCGCGGGATGCCTCCACGTCCTTACCACCGACCTGTGCGGTCACCCGGGACGCCTCCACGTCACTACCACCGACCTGCGGTCACCACCGACGCCTCCGCGTCACCTGGATGCCTCCACGTCCTTACCGCGACCTATCACTACTAGAAAACGGGCCTTTTACCCGGAAATTTCCGTCGAATAAATCCCTTATCCGTCGGTAAATGGTTATTACCGACGGAATGAGTCCGTCGGTTTCCGTCGGAAATAGTGGTTAGTAATACCGACGGACCAAATTCGCCGGTATTTCGTGGATTTTCCGCGGAAAATATAAAATTCCGCCGAAATCGTCCGTCGAAAATGAGTGATGCCGGCGGTTAACCCGGAGAGATTGCGGAGTTTACCGATGGAAATATCCGTCGGTAAATATCAAAAAAATAAATAAATAAAACCCATTAACGGTTATAACCGTCGGTAAAAATAAAATTTACGTCGATATGTCCGAAATCTAAATCGAATCAAACGGATATATCCGTCGGTAATGGGATTTATTATTTAATTTTTTATTATTTTCCGATGGATATTTTCGTCCGGAGAATTAGAAGTATTTATTTTTTTAATTATACTACCGAAAGCGGAAATATCCGTCGGTAATTTCAAAGATTTTAAAAAAAAAATTCTATTTTATTATTAATCCACCACGTAACTGTCAAACCTGTTTAAACAAATCCCAAAATAAAATAAACGCAAACAACATACGAACATCAAACATACAAACATCAAACATACAAACATCAAATATTTATTATTATTATTATTATTATTATTATTTATTATTATTATTATTATTATTATTATTATTATTATTATTATTATTATTATTATTATATTATTTATTTTATTTTTTTATTTATTTTGGTTTTTTTATTTATTTTATTTTTTTTATTTTTATTATTATATTTATTATTATTATTATTATTATTATTATTATTATTATTATTTATTATTATTATTATTTTATTATTATTTATTTTCTTTTTATTTATTTATTTATTTTGTATATTTATTTTATTTATTTTTTATTTCATTTTTTTAGACATTCACCCCCTCACCGTCCCAATATGAATATCCAAGCCTACCAAACTCTTACATAAACCAACAATCTAGACCATATTCAAACCTTTTGACACCTAAAAATGCAAATGAAACAACTAGCACATAGAAAAAGACTACATAATTAAACCCACATAGGCAGTTAATTATTCAATCCAAGCCTACCAAACTCTTACATAAACCAACAATCTACACACAACTGCACACACTCACACTCACACGCGAACACACACACTCACAAAGACACACCAAACACACCCCGCGTAACACCCACACACACAACACACACGGCACAACAAAGAACACACACACATGCACAACATACTCACACACACAAGACACATCGGGAACACCTTCTACACACACCAAAACACACAGCGCACAACAAGAACTCCATTCTATAAGAGATCAAAGAAAACCTTGCAAACATAACAAAATCCAAGCACGAGAGGTCACACATTATGATAGTACTTCAAATGTCATGACCAACAAAAAGATACGATTCAGTATGCTTACATATTTAAATATAGCAGTTACATTAGAAAAACTAGAACTTAACATTCAGATTTTTCATCAAAGAAGAAACATCTTCCACATTTCCCTCTAATGTAAGTTTCCAATCTCTGCTTTCAATTGTAACTTTTACTTCATCCCTATCGGAAGAAGACGATCCTTCTTCGAAATTGACATCTTCGAAAGTGCAAAAGCTTGTGAAAGCTGGAGGTGCGAAATAGAGGCCTTTTTTAATAGCCGCAGGGCTGCATCAAGAGAATGAAATCCCTTGTACACAGAATTGGAGAAACCATTTACTTGTGCTTTACATGCATCCCAGCTTGTGTAGATGCCCGGGATGCGTCCGACCCAGACAACATAATAACAATATGCCATATGTTTCTATAAAAAAGAATGTGATTTGCTAATCAACTCTACATTATATAAGAGAATATTATTTGAATTTTTATTTTTTTTTTTAAAAAAAGAGCATCGAAACCCTAATCGAACAAAACGCAAGGCGGCCTAAAATTCACAAAATATACCAATACCAAAATCACAAGAACTCGGCCATGAACAAAACTTCAAAGAGACCTAAATCCAAAATCACAACACATGAGCTATGAAAACAGAAAATCAAATGAAAAATCAACGAGTCAAAAAGGCATACTTTCGTAATCAATACTTGAGAGAGAGAAAGAGAGCTTACCGGCGTAGGAGACAACGACGGCGAAGGCGGGCTGGCGGCAACGCGAGCTAGGGCGGCTGCGAGAGAGAGAGAGAGAGAGAGAGAGAGAGAGAGAGAGAAAGCGAGTGAGAGAGAAATCGAGTGAGAGAGAGAAAGGGATTGAGAGAGAGAAAGAGAGCTTACCGGCCGGCGACGGAGAGCAACGGCGAACGGCTTCCACGGCGGAGACGGCGTTTGTTCGCGAATTGCGATGAGAGAGAGAGAGAGAGAGGGAGAAATCGAGTGAGAGAGGAATTAAGCGATTGAGAAGAAACTTACCGTAGACGGCGACGGCAACGGCGGAGGCGATAGGTTTCCGTTCGCGAACTGGAGAGAGACAGGAGAGGGCGACGTAAAATGAAGAAATGGGATCTGTTACATTATATATAGGGCGTGTTTACCGACGGATATGTCCGTCGGTAATACCGACGGTCAGTGTCCGTCGGCAATACCAATGAATTACCGACGGACTTTTTTAAATTACCGACGGACTACACGAAATTTTTTAAAAAAATAATTCCCGGTAAAATGAAATTAATTTCCGTCGGTAACTGGTTTTTTTCCGTCGGTATTACCGACGGACAAGGTCCGTCGGTAAATGTCCGTCGGTAAACACACTGTTTCTAGTAGTGTATGCGGTCACCCACAGGATACCATCACATCCACACACAGAGTCTCAGTTGGAGGACAACTCACGTCCTCGTACACAACACTCACCCCACACGCGAACTACGATTGGCTTGATTCCCACTCAGGGATACGTAGGAATCCTATCAAAGGGTCCAGCCGTCCGACCAACCTGGTCACCTTCTCTCTCAGCACGCGATCCAGATCAGGACCCTTATCTTATCGATGACCCCACTTCTTTCATAAGTGACGTCGCCGAGGGGCTTACTGTTGCAGTACCCCAATCTGGATCGCTCTCCATCCAAGCAAACTTCCGGAGGTCATAACTCCTTCATACGAACTCCGATTGAGACTTGCCATATATGGTTGGAAAGCTCTCGACGAGAACTAGCTGGCCATCACAATTATAAAATGTGGAAAAGCATGGAAGTCTGTACGGACCTCTTTGCATCATAATTGCAAAATCCGCTTAAAGTCCACGAGATTCCCTCAAATCCCGGAGAAATGATTACTCCTCACGTGCATGGTTGGTCCGTACGGACTCTCTCTTTTGCATGCCGAGGTGGTCCGTACGACCTCTTTTCGCGATAGGGGACATAATCATCTCAGAAATCCTCATACATTCTGAAAATCGAGGAAAACCAAAAATCTAGATTACTCTAGAAGGTCCGTACGGACCTTCTTGGCAGATTCTACCGCACTATAAATAGTAGGGCTTCCCTCCATTTTCAAACACACCTCCCTCTTTCTCTCCCCTCTCCCCCGGCCTTCGTGCTCCTCTAAGACCCTCTCCGGGGCAAATCCCGGCCCCTTTCGGATCCTCCTCCGAGGCCTTCCTGAGCTCCCTTGTGGTGCTCCGAAGCCTCTCCGAGCCGCTCCCCGGGCGACGCTCCTGCGCCGCCCGAGGCACTCTCGAGGTACTCGAGGCCCCTCGTGGTGTACTCCGAGGCCTCGCTCGATCTTTCCCCGAGAGCATCCCGGCCTTCTTTCCCGAGTCAAACCGACGCATCCTCGGCCCACGCCTTGAATCCCTCTGCCCGAATCCAACCGACGATTCCAACCCACGCCGAACCTCGACCGAATCCAACCGACTATTCCAACGCACGCCGAACCCTCTTTCCCGAATCCAACCTGATGAGGATTCCAACCCACGCCGAAAATCTCCGCCCCGAGTGAGTGCACACTTGACAATCCCGAGGCACGCCGAAGCTACGTCCGCGTACAACCTGTGGCTCCTTCCGAAGCAATCACGGTCCGTCCCCGAGAACACTTATTCCATCCTCAAACCTTATTCCCCAATGGAAGACGAGAGCACGAACCAACATTGGTAAGGCTTCCTTCCTACACTATTTCAATACATTTCAATAAAGCAAAGAGTGTAACAATGTAGACATCCGATACAAACATGCATTTTTAAAAGCACATACACACACACACAACAGTTAAAGAATATAAAGGGGTACCGAAAGACTCGTTTTTACGAGGCGACTCGGGTGAGCTCTAAGATTCTAATATTCTCTTCCCGAGGAGTCATCCGACCTCACGAACTCAAAATCTCATCACACAAAAGAAAAGCAGTTATTATTATTATTTTTAAAGCGATGCTCCTTTTTCAATGTTTTGGGCTTCAATAATAAAAATCGGCGTGGCGACTCTACAAAGCGAAAACCACAATGCGAGACACCTCCACGCCCAACGAAAACGCTGCAAAGCGAGAAATGCCCGGATGCCGGGCGCGATTCCGCGTCTCTCGGATCCGGGTAATTTTCAAGCTTGGAAGTTTGCGTGATCAGACTAGACTTAAGTTCACTTTTTCCTTTGTCGGTGGAACTCGCTTGCCTTATAGGACCTCGCTCCGGGATAGTCCGTCCCGGAAAGATGATGATCTACAAATGGAAATCTTGAGGGGCTTATAAGTTTAGTGACGAGATCCACTGATTAGAGCTCTAAGATTAGTTGCGAAGTAAAGAAGCACTTGCTCTTTTCCAACTTAGATTAGGACTCCGAGAAAACGCGCTTTAAGTAAACATTAATCGGTAACTACACATTGCACGAAGCCCGAAACCTTGATCCAAATCCCCGTTTTCCGAAGCCTAAACCTGCCTTTACGTTTGTTCCTATGGCGAGTAGAAAGTGGTTCGAGATTTCCCGAGGTCAGCGCCTTGCCGAGAATCACAGTGTGGCAGTGTCGAGACGGAGTTCTTCGGTTCCCTCGGTTCCCTCG